>JANIJG010002118.1:0-79977 GCA_024611175.1 Megaceryle torquata | reverse complement strand
TCTTTCTTTGCTTCAATCTCTCTCTTTCTTTGCTTCAATCTCTCTCTTTCTTTGCTTCAATCTCTCTCTTTCTTTGCTTCAATCTCTCTCTTTCTTTGCAGTTGCTTTAGTGTTTACTCTCCTTAAAGGAATCAGTGAAAACTTCAAAATTATTTTAAGTGCTTCCTTTAGATTTATGGCCACTCTGCTTGCACAATTTCAAAAGAAAACAACAAAAAACTTTTCATTAAATATTAAATACTTGGAACTAATCTAATTGAATGTCCTCAATGTTCACTCATGGATAATCAGTGTGCCTAGCTCCTACCAAACATTTCTAAATTTTTTTTTTTACTACAGCATGGGATTTCGATTCTGCTCTTACATAAATGTTTACCAGAACACAGACTGTGATTGTTTTAAGCTATGTAGGTAATTGGCAGTTCAGCTGCTACTCTAACATGCTTATTGCCAATATATTTTTTAATTCTTCCAGCACTCCCATTTATTTCAATTGTGTACCATTAAAGCTGTTAAATCCCTTTGTGGGGCTGAATCCTATGTTCACATTACTTCATAAAACAGCCCTATAACTCAACTCCAGTTTGAAGTTCTTCGAAATCTTCTGTTTACTCCTCAAAATCCATCTAACAACATAAAATCTGGATCTTGCTTTAGTTTTGTTTGCAAAGCATGATTATACTTATAACATGTGGAGTTTCTTTTTGCTCCCCACCTACAACTGACAGATGTGGCTTTAAATTGCTCAGGAATAATTTTAACTCTAATAACAAACTTCTGCTGGTATAGACCGGCTTCTATTGCAGACTTGCTGTCACACCTTTTGTCCACTGAAAAGCCCTTTTATGTTCATTAAAAAACCTCTCACTTTTTGTTTTCACCTTTACCCTGCACAGAAGTAATTATTTGATTATCTCTAGTGATACATATAGATATATATTTCATATATACTGTCTCAAAACAGCTTCCCAGCTGCAGCTTAACTCTTGACGCATCCTGTAGTCTGGCCCTGTATCTTTGCTACCCAGATTAGTGGATTTATCAGTTTAGGAATCTACCAGATCAGATCCTTGATAAAGTGCATATTAGTCTGTCTTAATTCACCCATGTCCTGTACTATCAATATACAAACCCTTGAACAGCTAAGTATATAATAATGCCCCTGAACAACTAATGAAGTATGGCTGTGTATCCCCTCCAGAGCCAACAGTTTGAATGCACAGGCCAAAACCCATAACTCTACATATGCTCATACAGGCCAAAGGTATGTCAACCTCAGGAGTGTAATGATATCCATATTCCAGAGGGTGGCAGCTGAGTGCTTGTCTGTCTTTGTTTTTTTGTTTGGTTTTAGTTTTTTTTACCAAGCACTTCCTGTCCCGGCAATATTTAGGCCACGTTAAATGTGAACCAGTATCTATTTCTTAGTTTTGTCAGCTGAACTAGTTAAAAACCATGTACAGCTGAGTGTCTACTGTTTTGTACTGCAAAGAAAACTGTTGTCTTGCCTTGCCTTGCTGTTTTATAGATGTCAGCACTACTTCAGCATCCTAGATAGAATGCTTCAGCAAAATCAAGACTTCCTTGAAATAACAAGGAACAGTGCTTACTTAGTATCAATTGTTTCAAAGAATAGGAAAAAAAATTAGACTCCACCAGTCCAGCATGATACAAAGATAGAGAAGACAGAAGCATGACTAGGGTACCAGTTAGGGTGTGCAAGATCAGTATGAAAAGATATCCTACGAATTATATGCAGCGGTTGTAAAGCACATACCTCTGTCTGTGGTCTTCACGTGACTTAGTCTGTACTGAAACTGGTCTAGATAGTATCTCCTGTTGGCCTTTCTTTAAAAAAAAAAAAAAAGGCAACAAAGTAGTCAATTTGGGGCACACTTAATCCATTGAAGATCAGTCATACATTTGTAAATCATAGACCAAAACTACTACCTACTAGGGAAACTATAGTCTACTGTAGAAAAGAACTTTTTAAACACAGGAAAAGATGGCTAAAAAATAAAATGCTATCACTATTCCCCAACGTTTATTTCTGCTTCAAAACATATAATTGTCTTTTGCCCATAAAACTTTTGCCCATCTTAACATCATCTGAGATGCTGTTACCCTCCCTCTTTTGTCTCTGAAACCCAGGAGTTGCAAATGCCCAACAGGTAGAACAATTTTTCAATTTTTGGTATTGTGCATTAAACCTTAAAAATAAATCTTTATTCACCCAATATGACCATAATTGGACACTGATATGTTGTATGTACTTTAGGGAACAACAGTCTAAATATTCAGATAGCTTCTTTGTTGCTAAATTACAGTTAGAAAGCATAATCTAGAACAAAATGCAGTTGTCTTGTTTGGGAGCCTGGGGGTTTTGTTTTTCCTTTTTTTTAAACTTAAGACTGTTTTTCTTTTGGTTTTGTTTTTAAATTTATATCTTCACAATCTGGTGCTGCCATGTGGTATATTAAGTGTCCTAAAAATATCTGATCTTCTGCTGTATTTAGCAGAAAAAAAAAAAAAGGTGGATTTGTTGTTGCTGTTTTTTAAAGAAAAGGGACTAGATGCTATTTTGGCCGCTTAATCTGGTTCTGTTCTAATGCCAAGCAGTTATCCTCAGCTTGTCACAGCTCAAGACAATAATATGTTTTCATAGGACATAAAAATTAAGTTTCAAAAGTAGGAAAAGTGCACACAAGTATAGCTTTCCAGAAGACTTAATCATTTGCCTTTTAAGCCTTTACAATAATTTACAATTAATATATCTAATATGCAGAACACCTCCAAAATGTTTTGGGTATAAACCCCAACTTCCCTGTTACAGGTTTTTTTTCTTTCATTTGTCCAATTTTCATATAGAAACTTAATTCTGTGGTACACAGCCTCACCAATGTTGAAAGATAATACTGATAATAAAGTGAAAACTTTTCTATTTTAAGAAAGTTTTCTTACTAGCTACATATTTTCTATTTATGTTGCTGCTGCTTTGTATTTCTTTCATCTTGAACAATGTATTTCAAATGGATTTTATTGCAACAGTATATGGTTTTCAAATACGATTTTTTTATTTAGTATTTAAGACAAGTACACCTACAGAATTTTGTCAAACAACAAGTTTTGGATGCAGTTTTATGTATATTTGCACAAATACTCTACACATGTGTATGAACAACTACCTATCTGATAAAATTCCACTAAAACACATTCAAAAATAGTTTTCATGCAACCTTAGATTAAAAAAAAAAAAAAGAAAGAAATTACAAGCTTGAAACCAAAATACTTGTAGTTGTCATGGTCTAAATAATTCCTTTTGAAACTTGACCTTGTGTGCATGTGAATCGAGGCTACATTATGTAACAGTCTGCATAACCTACTCACCATTACTTCTTCAGCCTGACGCACCAGTTTTTCTGTTTTTGCTTCTAATTCTGCATTAAGTCGCCTGAGAGAGTAAGAATGTTTGTCACTGAATTTTTGAAAGATTTAAAAGAAATAATATGATAGCATCTCTGCCTGAACCATGTGGAAGTTTAATAACTCCTACAAAGGAACACCAAAATGTACTTCAGGGTATTAACAAAATGACATTTCAATAATTTCCTGAGTTTCCATCAAATTGACAGTAATAAAATATACCCCTTATAAACATTAAGGTTTAGGCTATAATTTTGAGAGGTAAAGGGTATCTTTGGTTTTGGCCACACTATTGCTTAGCACTTCTTTATTTCCTCAATGCTTTCTGTTTTTAACACAGTCCTTATCTTGGGTATACTCAGTAGTACAGGTTGGGGAAGGAGTCATGTACAATTACATTACTTGATCACATAATTCAGATGTCACTATACATATGCACAGGTTTAAAATAAGCTTGTGTTCCTGAGTGCTTCACCTTACAGCTTTTCATGCAGTGTGACTAGGGGAGTTTCTGAGACCTGGCTCCTTGTATACATCCTTACCATTCACAGGGGCTGAGAAAGGACAGGTAACAGAGTTAGTGCTTTTAAAGGTGCTTTCACTGCGTTTTGCACAAGCTTTAGAGCTTTTAAGTTTTTTCTTAACGGGCTTAAGCGGTTATATATTCATAATTCTAAAGTAATGGTGTTTTAAACGTAGACAAATCTACTGCCCAACGCTGTGGGACCGAGGTGAGGCCTAGAGCAGCACGCAGCCCGCCCCGCAGCGCCTGGGGGAAAGGGAGGGAGCGAGTTAAACGCTGCTCCTGGTGCTCCCCTCTGTAGGCTCTGAGGGAACCAGTTGTGGGATTGGGATACAGCAAAACTCCGATAACCGCAAACTCTGGGAGGACAGCAGCAGCGAGCGGGAGGAGGCCGAGGTGACAGGGCCCGGCCGCCGCCCGCGCCTTACTTGTACTCCTCCTCCTTGGCCAGCAGGTCGTCGCTTACCACGCCGGTCCCCGCGGCAGCGGGCGGCAGGGGGCCGCCGGGTGGTCTCCGCACCTGCAGCAAGGACGAGTTAGCGTTGAGAGGGGGGCACGACCCGGTATGGCCACTCTGCCACGAGACCCTCCCCGCTGTCCGCGCTCGCACCCGAGCCGGCATCTTACCCCGGGGAGGCCCCCGCCCGGTCGGACCCCGCCGCCGCCCGTCGCCATTTTGTTCGCGGAGGCCGCCGCGTGGCGTCTCCTTCGCCAGGGCAACCGGCTGCCGCCGCGGGGGGGGCGGCTGTGCCTCCGTCCCCTCCTCCGCCGCAGGGCGGCCTGTAGCCACGGCCCAGCCTGCTCCTGGCGCTGCTGGGTGCGGAGGGCAGGGACGGGGCAGCCGCGTTTTATCCCTGGCTGAGAGGCGGTTGGAAGCTGAAACGCTTCTTCCCCCTTTCCCTCGCACAGTTTTGTGCCAGGGTGACACCGTGTCATGGCCTCTGCGACAGTGATGGCAGCCCGAGGAAACGGGAATCGGGGGACAGGACCCCTGACCAGAGGCCAGGGACCAGCTGGCTCCTGGCATGGTGCTGGGCCACCACCATGGGTTCAGGTGAGGGGAAAGTGATAAGGTCTGAGGCGACATAACATTTATTATTGTAATAAATATTTATTACAGCCCTTCTTTTCAAGCCTTTGCAGCCTTGCTATGCATTGTCCTGCCACCATCCCTTCATTTCAGTGTATTAAACTAATGCATTTCCAGCATTATGGCAACTGTTCCACCCCAATTACTGCTCTTTTGTGCTGTCGTATCTTAAGCGTTGTCTGTCCCCACTTTTCTGTGACTGTTGTCTGGTCGTAGCCTTGTCCTCTGCTATGCAGTTGAATGTCTCCCATTATTTTTGTCCCTCACCCCCACACTGTTTGATTTTGCTGCATTTCTCCTTCTCAAGTCACCCATGAGTCTATTCCCTCTCTCATCCATCACTCTTCCACTCACCTGCTCATTCACTCTGGTTTCTTTTCCCAAGTTTCTAATGGATGCTGCCCCTCTCTGCAACAACGGCCCTGCTGTCCTGCACCCATGTAGGTAGCTGGGTGTCTATATAGCAAGAATAATACAGTTCTATACCCTGAGTTACATGGACTGTATATGTTTTTCATTAAGAGATTCACACAGGGGAAATCAGAAGAGCTTAGCTGACTGGAAGTAGAAGGTCTCTGTGTAGCTTAAGGATTTCTGCAGAAGTATTAGTTGCAAAACAGAAGAAATGCTTGGAGGAGATTAACTTTGAGCGCTGAGACGTGCGGTGTAATGGGATAAATGGAGGTGAAATGAAAGACAGGACAAATGTGATTAGCGGAAGGCAAAAAATAGAAATATCAATATAGAAAATTAACATGCTTAACAGTAATGTTGATATAAAGGTATTGACACCAAGTAGGGGAAAAGAGCTAGCCTATGAAAAAAGTTTTGGAGATGTTGATAAAATTGTCATCTATTAATACAGTCCATTACTATATATATATATAAACTTTACTAATAAGAATCACAAGAGGTTAATGGTGGCCCTTCAAATAACAATATGAAGAATTTAACTCCATCAGTTATGCTTTTGATTAGGAGAAACAAGAAAGGATGAGGTCAGTAGTAGAAACCCAACCTCCACAGGGGAAAGACAGAATTTGTTAGGACATAAATTGTAGATTCCATGAGAGATTAAAGCATCATACCCAAACTGAGGTTTTAGAAACCTCTCTGGTGAGGTCTAATGAGGTTTTGGGGGATTTTAAGAGAAAAAGAGGAGCCAGAGAAGGGACACGACATGAGGATGAAAGCTACAAGAACAAACATGCTATTTCCAAACAGCAACTCCTATTTTATTTCATTATTTTTCAAAAGAAAAGTACTATTCTTTTTCACAGAACTAAAATATCATCTTAGTAATATTCTTACTGCTTTTAAAGTTCTCATCCAGTATAGCTATAAGATCATAACACCTTAAAAATGCCAAAAGTATTAACTAGAGGATCTCTGCTAGTTAGATACTGAGGCAACAAAATCACTGGTTGAGATTAGAGAGATTAGAGCCATGGGCTTTCCAGACAGCTTTTAGATAAATCTAAATAAACAAAAGAGGGGTAATTTATTATATCATAATATATCATGAATGATGAAATATGTTAACAAACACAGAAACGCAAGGTTCTTTTTCTTGAGCCCTCTGGAAATAACAACATATGTATGTAAGGATTGTAGATTGGCATAGTTTTTTCTAAGATCCACAGTATGATTTATTTAATATGATTTGTTTTATTGAAATATTGTATCAACTGGATTTAGCTTCAGCTACCTCTTTTTGAAATAATATAAAAAGATTAGTATGTTTAGGTAAGTATTTCTAAGTGAACTTTATTTCTCCAGGGATGTAGAAAAAGAGATAAGAGATTTTGTTACATTCTTGATCACTTACTCTGTTAAGGTTTTTCCACTTTAAAGTTGACCTGATGTGACCCTAACAGTTGTGGTTAATTCTCTAATACATAGTTGGTAACTGGGTAGAGAATAGGCTTATATTAGTGATGACAACCAATAGCAAGATACCTCAGGAGCTAGGAAAACAAAACAAAACCAGCCCGTACCAAGGCTATGCTTTAAGACTTAGTCACTATATTAGTAGATTCCCATTTTCCATTTATCATTTTTTTTTAAAGTTGACTCAAACATTGTGACTGTAAAATGAGAATGGTTTTGTCATTTTGAAAGTAAGTGTGCATTAGATTACATGCAGTTTTCAAACAGGTTGTTGTTTGTGATCATAATGAGCTGTACTTGGGACCTACTGCTCAGGACCTCTGTGATACATAATCATTCCGTATTTTCCAAGTGTTTCAATTTGCCTATTATTATTAATATAGGATCCCAGAATTAAAAGGCTCTAACAGAAATGTTACATTCCAAATTAAGTGGTTCACTGCATTGCCATTGTTGTCCTTCCAGAGAAGGAGGAGGTAGATCACAGAACAAAAGAGCTCGATCAATACAGCTGGTAGGAGTGGTTCAGGACAGAAAGGCCCTCTTCCTTCTGCAGGCACCAATTTTGTGATCTTGCTTTTCTCCCACAATAAAAATATAAAAGCATGAGATTGTTCTATTAAACTATTACCTTCATGCTTTTAGGCACGTTTTTGTTGTTCTTGTTATTAATATCTTCCTATTGGCTTAAAGATTCATTATACAGAATTTTTCCATGCTTGTCATAAAAGTTGTAACATTTAGTAGAGACCTAGAACACTGTAACCAGTTAACATTGTAGGAAGGGACAGGATTTCACTGTATGTCACATTACATGACAGAAACAGAGGAACAACAGTGGATTAGGACAACATTTTCTTCAACAAAAGTAATTGCAAATATATCAGGCCAAAGAGACACCACCTCGTACACTTGTTCAAGTATTTTGTTTTGGTGATTGTTTAAATCCTTCTATGCTAAGCAAATAAATATCATCCATATATATGCAGAAATGCTTACCATTTTTGGCCCAAGAATCATTATAAGGCTTAAATATTGTCTTTGGTAGAGCTAAATTCAGTTACACTTACTACATGAGAGAGGCCTGTAGTAAAATATTACTTCTGTTGATTCCATGTCTAGAAGGAAAAGTCTTCTCCAGGACTTGCTGCTGCCTGCTTTACCTCCATCCTAGGAAAGAATCATAGAATCATTTGGGTTGGAAAAGATCCTTGGGATCAAGTCCAACCATTAACCCTACTCTACAAAGTTCACCCCTAAACTATGTTTCTCAACACCACATCTAAATGACTCTTAAACACATTCAGGGATGGTGACTCAACCCCCTCCCTGGGCAACCTATTCCAGTGGCTGACTACTCTTTTCTGTAAAAATTTTTTCCCTAATGTCCAGTCTAAACCTCCCCTGTTGCAGCTCGAATCCATTCCCTCTTGTTCTATCACTAATTACCTGAGAGAAGAGACCAGCACCAACCTCTCTACAATGTCCTTTCAGGTAGTTGTAGAGAGTGAGGAAGTCTCCCCTCAGCCTCCTCTTCCTCAAACTAAACAGTCCCAGCTCCTTTAATTGTTCTTCATAAGATTTATTCTCCAGGCCCATCACCAGCTTCATTGCCCTCCTCTGAACTCGTTCCAGCACCTCTATCTCTCTTGTATGGAGGTGCCCAAAACTGGACACAGTACTCAAGGTGGGGCCTCACCAGTGCTGAGTACAGGGGGGCAATCGCCTCCCTACTTCTGCTGCTCACACTATTTTTAATACAGGCCAGGATGCCACTGGCTTTCTTGGCCACCTGGGCACACTGCTGGCTCATATCCAGCCGCTTGTCAATTAGAACCCTAAAGAGACATCCCCAAGCATCCCCAAGAGGGATGCTTCACTGAGGCAGTATAACACCAAGTGATTCATTCTTCCTTGTACAGTAGTTTATTTGACCAGGACAGTCTGTATTGCTTAGCTTACCCTGCTCTGGGTTAAGCGGTCATGCAGAGACTGTTTATCATAACACATTTACACTCTCAGGTCTGAATGTTGTACTTTTCTAAGTCAAGACCCATGTTTTTAGGCATGAGAATCCAAAGCAGTCCAATTCACACTCAAAGGAGGCATGTGTTACCACTAGGGCTGCTTCCATCGCAGCAGCGTGCCACACAGCTTTGCCATATCTCTTGGGCCATGTGACATAAGCTGCCATTCACACCATGACTCTTATCAGTGTGCTTCACAAGCAGGGCATGCCCAGGGAGCCTCATGCAGAAGAAAAACCACAGCTTGTGCAGGCTGAACCCAGTTATAAGGAAGTAAACCAGCACTTCACCAGCACTTGCAGATGAGTGCAAAGAATTTAAAGCTAGCAGGCTTTAGTTGTTTGTTTGTTTACTTATTCTAAATGTACCAGAGAGGGTGTCAGACCTGCATCTAAAGCATATCACTGTAACCTAAGCAACTGTAACAATTACAGCCCCTTCACACTTGAATAGTTTCTCTACCTTAAATTTCTGCTTTGTTTTTCTAGTTCCAATTTCCTGGAGGGGAGAGAGGGAAGAGCAGAATTTTGGCAGGAATTGTAGGTGAAATTTTAATACTTAGCAGCTTTCTGAAAACTTGGGATTTTTTTTAGCTCTAAATAGTCACCTTAGTTTTTACTTTAAAAGATATGGTTGCTATTTAATATTCCTATTTTGTGGATTGGAAGTAACAGCTAATCTTGAATTCACCTAAAAATCAGACTAATATGCATCATTTTTGTTCAATAATAGGAACAAAATAATGTAAACTTGTGTACAGCATTTTCAAACATTAGTGGAGTAGTAGGATCTAGACAATGTGTAGCTATTAAATCAATAATCCAGACATCGAGGGCATTCCCCAGACAGCTGTTGTATTTTTCCCCCTAATCAGTAATAATAATCCAATAGTGTTTGAAATGGCACAACTGTATATGGGAACCTATTTTTGTGCTGCTATTGTCTCATGCATCTCTAATGGCTGTCTAAAATACAAAGAAGACCAAGTATTATTAATAGCCGTGTACTTCTCACGAAAAAGCTGCTAGCTCTTTGGATGCATGAAGTCTGCAAAAAATCTTTAGACCTTACTGACAAATATCCTGAACAGATTTACCATCAGTATAGCCTCATATCTTTTGTTTTCTAGCAGAATGACCTGATGGATGTTACTTGCTTGTGTCAAGTTTTGTGTGGCATAAATCAGGGAGGTCTGTGGGAACTGAATACACAGATTTTGAGGGGCAGTGAGGCTGGGGGATGGGCAAGCTGACCTAATAAGTCTCTTCCACCTCCAGTGTCTCCAATTTTGCTTTCATATGGATTTCAACACCATGGAAGTATTTATTCTGTTTCTGGTAGCTGTATAGACATGTATTTCTAGGCTAGACTAAGCTATTTTTTTATATATATAGCTATAACCAGCATACTTAGGCTATCCAGATTGCTATTAAAAAATTATATTAAAAAAAAGAAATTGTTCTTCTCTACTTTGCTGCACTATTGAGGCTTACTTATTTCAATGTCATCCTCCCTAACCTAATCCAAACAATAACCTTGGCTCAACAATTTAAACATATTGAATCCCCAACCAGAGTAGTTTTCCCTAGTAATACTCTGATTACAGCAGCTTTTATGTCTGAACAGGAAAGGACCTTAAACACTAAATCTCATCAGCACTGTAAAAAATAAGTGGTGAGCATCAGTCACATTTTCTTGAAATACCACAAGTCTTTCTTGAGGCCTAATCCTTTAATCTCTGGGTTTTGGGCACTTCTGTTCTGATTACTAGGGATCAAAAGGTTTGGCAAATACTCTTCAGACCACTCTTCAAAGTGGCCCCTGTAATATTACCACACTGTTATGACACAGGTTGCATGATTTTTCATTGTACTAGTAGCTGTGTTTTTTTGTTTGTTTGTTTGTTTGTTTGGGGGAAAAATGAACAAACAACCAAAAAAAAAAAAAAAAAAAAAACCAAGCAAACAAACAAACAACACACACACAAAAAAAACCCAAAACACCAAACAGAGAAGTTAGTTTATCAATGCAACAGTCTGCCACATTGAAAATTAATAAAAAAACATGTGGACCTCCAGTACAGTGGTCCAGAGGATTTCGGGACATGGCAATATCAAAGTAAAAGGGAAATGTCCTTCACTGATGATGAAATTCCTCCTGCTGTGTAAGACACAACAATTTCTAATGGAGGGTACCCTTAAAGGGATGCTGTAACAGACACAGATGCTGGTTTCCTAGCTTGTTCTCACAGCTACAGAGTAATCATTTGTTTTACTGAAACTAGAAAAAGAAATAAGTTTGCATCTGTAGCCTAAGGTCAGTCCCTTAGACTCTACTACCAGATAGTTTTGTCAAATGTTCTTTGGTCTGTTCTGGTAGTATACAAGCTTTTCCTAAGTGAGATGATTTCCTCATCCTATTTCAAACAAAGACTACATAAGAAATGAATCGGTGACAACTCCTCAAGTTTCATTTTTACTTATGGCAAGCTAGAAATAGAATTGGGCTAAATGTTTTTCCCTAAATAAACACTGGGATTCCTAAAGCCTGTCACTTTACATGCTAGATCTCTGTCTAAAGAAAACAACCCCATCCCACTTAAATTTAAGAGATGTAACAAACTTAAGAAGAAATCACTTTTCAACAGAGAGGCATGGGCAGATTTTGAAAAAGAAACAGTCTCATCATTTAGATGCAGAGCCCTGCCCTTATAACAGAAGCAAGTGTAAATCTGTTCATGCTACTCCTGTTCATCACAGCCTTCATTACTGGACTGCACTTATTGTTCCTATCCGTGCAGTTGTCAGGGAGAAATCCAATCATTTATTTAGTACCAAAAGTTCTAGTGTCTGAAAGAGCCGAATATTCTTCTGCTCTTTTCATGAGTATCTTCTTCGCATAGGTGTGTCATCACTTGTATCCAATTCCTCTCTACGTGGAAGATTATGTTCTGCTACATAGAATAACATTCATCTAGAAAACACTTTTTGATACTGCTGCTTTCCTGTGGCTTGCCACATTGTCTATTTGAGCCTGCATTTCAAGGGTGACTGCAGATGAGGTCTTTCAAAATTACTTTGCTGTTGACACCACCACAACAGGTCAGGTCTTTATTATCAGCTTGCATATTTTTATTAATTTTTCATTCAGTGCAGAGCAAGACATAATGGTTTCAGTGACTGTAGTGTGGTGTCACAAAGCAAATTTATATTATGTAACAAGTACAAACAAGTTCTAACATTGTAAATGTGTCAATGATAGCACTTAATGTTAGCCTTAAACTAGCATAAGACACGTTTTGGTATTTGCTTGATAAAAGAAATGCTAATTCAGTCTATATTGTCAGTTCAGCCCTTGGCTTCCCTGCTGACGCTTACTCTCTGTTAGAAAACTTGCTGTGGTGTAATAAAATGAATTAACAGTCAACCTACGTGCCCCTGTGTAAACCACCAGTATGAAAGCACTTGACTCGTTAGTGCATTAAACTGCACTGGAAAATTATTTCAACTTAGAGGAGGTACAGTTGGTTTTGCTCACTGTAGTAAAAGATGTGTAGCTCAGTGTCAGCCAGGGCAAGAATGTTAGTTTGTTATTTTTGCATGTTTTCACAAACAAATGCTAACAGCAATTCTTGTTATTGCAGAGCCGGCAGAAATTCATAGAGGTTTTCTTTTTGTTGTTCTGCCACACACACACACACACACACAAAGAAAAAAAGAAAGAGAAACCAAAACAACAACAAAAAATGAGATGTTATTTTAACAACAGAATGTTTGATAGCTTTTAAAAATACAAGGCCTACTTTTGAAGCATGCTGAGCCTCCCTAGTTGCCATTGAAGTCATCTTTTGCTGCAGATGCCCCACAGCACTCCAAGGAATCCCTCAAATTCAAGATCCAAGTACAATATTAGGGAACAACTCTGATGTGAGAATAGCCACCAGAAGAAGCACAGGTGCTTTTGTTTCCTATAGATGAATTAAAATTGGACTGAGTCTTTTGATAGGAACATATGCTGACAGTGTTCATAAACTTTGCCAAGGTATCATCACAGCAATTAGCCTTAGCAGTAGCGTGCAAGCTAGCTTAAAATAAAACAGGGCTTCTCTAGTGGGAGCTGCTTTGGGAGAGGGAATGCAGAGGTAATATTTAGATATAACTGCTGTGAGAGAATCAGACACAGGGAAACATCTGTCTTTTGAAGAAACTACTTATGTCAAAAATATCCCTGGACTCAAAACTGAGTTAAATTCCTAGACTAGGTCAATCTGATGGAGATTTTAAGTCTTCTGCTGTGTGGGCACTTTTTTTTTTTTTTTCCTTTAGAGCAGCTAAGGTTTTCCATGTCTCAGCAGGTAACAGTTAACAGATAACTAAGAAGGCCTTCTGAAAAAAACCCAACCCAAACACATAAGATTTCAATCCTCGACAAAAACAAATACACAAATACAAATGTATTAGTTGCATATGCAAACAAAGTAGTAAAATGCCCTTGCTTCTGTCCCATGATTCCTTACTGTCCTCTTTCCCAAACAAAGCTGAATCCCTACTTTAGAGGTTGTATATTTATTGAGTGTTATAGGACAGATATACATACAATGTAGTGGCAGGTAAAAGGCTGTGCATTCCTTTAAAATTTATTGTCAAATAAATTATTGGCATTATTAAATCAATGTCTGTGTTCAAATGCTCTGAAGCTTTGGTTAACAAGGTGGAAGAAGAGAAAAACTAGCTGATGATAATTTTGAATGACTCAGCTTTTATGCCTGCGGCTGTCCTGAGTAAAAAGAGCACTCCAAAGGCATTTAAGTTCAAAGACTAGACTGTGGGTTCTTTTCCCTATAAACCTGATCTTCCATTGTAAGTGCTATTTTGTTTACTTAGATTTGGACATTCTTCTCCAGTGTTGGCGACTCCGATTTTGCAAGGTCACGTCACTACATAAGCAACAGAAAGGGGAATGTAGAGGTAAAAGCAAATGTTTGCTACCAAAGAAATGTTGAATTCTCAAGATAGCTTGAATAATGAAAATTATAATTGTAAAATTATTTCTGGTATCAGTAAATTTAAAAATTTACACCTAAGCTTTAACTGTAAAGTTACATTTAATATTTTTAATTTTTTATGCAAAAAAACCCCAGCGTATTAAACAGCCCTGGTTATAGAGATAAGTTCTGTAGTGCTTTTCATTGTATATTGAGTCTTAAGAGGTAGAACTAAAAAAAAAAGATTAATTTCTAGACTGAGATTGTCATAAGCTTATGTCATACTTCTAGAATGGTGACTTAACTTCTGTGAGGATCAACTGCCTGTCATTTCTTAACCAGGCTGAACTGACAGCTATATTGTAGTCATAGTGCAAACTTAGAGTCCAAAAGTGCACTCAAAAACCACACAACTGTGCAACATGAAAAATGTCTATACTCACTGTAAAGGGGCATTCTTTATTGAGGAAGTAATTATGTCTGACATGAATTTTAACCTATTCTGAGGCAACAAACATATTGACACTTGTCTTAGGGACTATCTTGTTAAAAGTAATGTGTGATACTGGACATGTAAAGTTGCTGAAATCAATCTTTCTCCTTATTTTTAAATATTAGGAGATTAATTAGTTCAATTGGAAGAAGAATAATTTTGATTTGCAATCACACTGAGGAGGTACTGAATACAATAAAATTTCTAATTTTCTAATAAACTAACTCTTAGCAGAGGACTAAGGAGTTTCTGAGACAGTGTCAAACTTCTGAGTTGTTTGCTCAGAACATTCCTGGTAGAAAACAACAGTTCTCTTGCTGTATAACATATATGCTGTAGGCATGAGTAACTCATATGTATTCTTCTGCTCCATTCACTGGCTTGAAGCACAATGAAACAGTGCCTGTCCCATGTGCAGAGGAAATCAGGGGAGGAACTTTTTCTAGCTGATTTGAGGGATGGTGCTAGAGATCACACAAACTGAGGAAAAGGAAAACAGATCCCCAGAAAGGGTTGTCAGAGCTCATTTAGCCTTGGTGAATGATCTAAAGAAAGGGTCTCCAAAGTCAAACTGGGACAGTAAAGAGAACTGTTGAGAGTCTCTCACATCCTTTGTGAAAAAGCAATGAGCAGAGTTAGTGGAGGTTTGTCTGGTGACTGTAGTTCAAATCAAGCACATAGGCAAAGAAAAGAAATCACTTCAGCAGCATACAACGTGAAATTAAGGACTGGAAAAATCTTTGTAATATATTGCTTGTGAAAGAGAAAAAGAAAAAAAAAAGCAGGTAATGGCAGTGAAAAATAAGTTCCTTTTTCATTTTTATGTTTCAAGCCAGTACAGCATGAACAGCAATCATGCAACCTTTCCCTGTGCTACTCTGGCACCGTGACTAAGTGCTGGCCTGTAGCAGAGAAACCACCTCTGCTAAGGTTGCAGTTTATTTTCCAGACAGCTTTTCCAACTGTGTTGACATTAACCATAAGCTGCACATAATGTTATTCTATGCCTTGTATAATTGCATTTTTCCTTATGTGGTCAGCTGGCCAGTAGGAAATGAAAATAAACTACCTCTTTTCTGGGCCCCGTTTAACAACCGTTAGATAAGTGCCAACCACTTGTGAGTCTGAGCGTTCAGTGTTGTACAGAGAAGCGTCCAGGTTTGGGTCACTGGAGTTTTACAAAGATAGCTTCTTATGTGACAATGGCAGTTGTTGATCTGAGGGGACTACACCAAAGAAAGCACTACTGTAAAACTGAAAACATATTTTTCCCACCTTGAATAATATTTTTGTAGATCTTGTCCAGCACAGAATTGAGTTTTGTCGGAGATTTCTTCTAATGATGGAACTCTGTTTCAGGAAAGTGGATAAACTCGCATACAGTGCTAAGCATGTGAGCTGTTATCTAACAGCATTGCTGAATCAGATTTCTAAATTTGTTTCATCACCTCTTTAATAGAAATTGATCCATCTTCTGAAATACTGCTCATGTGAATCAAAACATATTTATTTTTCCAGATCCTAGTTGAGTTAATATTTGCCTTTAAAGTTTGGTTTCCCCTGGTTAGAGGGAATAGTTTAAATTATGTCTGGGCTACAGCAGAATGCATTTCATAATAAATAGATAAGAGATGGGAGAAACATATCTAGCATTCCTGCAAATAATATGAAGCACCCTGGTTTTATTGTTTGATCTATGTCTGTGCTGTACCATTTGGTATTAATAAGATTTTGTCTTTTGCTTCAAGTTTTTTCCTAAAGTTTCAAGCCTCTAAAGTACTTATCCATAAATTAGTAACATGGTATGAAACAGTACTGTCTATTTCCAAGTTCTTTTAGAATTTACTTTTATACTCGAGTCTAGCTTGATTTTTAAATTTTTTTTAAGTGTTCCCGTTAGACCTTTCCAACCTGTACTTCTTCACTTGCCTTACCTATTTTGCAAGTTTTTCTATTCTGCATATCATTTTTATAGTGGAGACTATGATGCAAAGACCACCTATGTGGTCTCATTGTGTACTGCAGTCAGTAACACAAGGTAAACCTGAGCTCATTAACTCAGCCTTCCACTCATGCTGCAATATTTGTGTCTAGGTGGCTTTAACTTTTTACTCTTGAAATATCTCATTGTTACCACCTCTGGTTCAGCTCTGTGAAAACGCTAGTCTACAGGCAGTTCATGCAACAACCAAGCTTTTTTGTTCTAGGTCCTAGGTCAACTAGTATTCAGACATTCACCACAAAAGCAGACAAAATACTGGCAGAAATGGTGAGAAATTACTCCTTTGGTTGAGGGAGAAAAACTGAAGAATAGAATCCATGTTTTGTTGTCTCAAACACTGAAGAGTGCTGCTAACACTGTGAATCTGTTAACACGTGCACAGTTTGAGAATAACAGCTATCATGCACAAATTTCCATAGCATCTATTCACAATAGTCCCCCTTTCTCAGGAAAAAAAGCAAGGGTTTGGTGCCCTTTCTGAATTTGCTTTCTGCTGAAAAATACATATCTTAAAATCGGGATGCAGCTGAACTCTCTGGCTAATGCTGATTCCTTTGTTTGTTTGTTTTTACTTTGACCAAGGGATTAAACCGAGAGTTTCCCAGGATCCAAAACTGTATTTAAACTGTTTACAGAGCTACATACGTTATTTGAATGAGAAAAAAGGAAATTAAAGTGGCCGTATCTCCATCAGCTGGTAGCTGTTCACAGGAAGCAGCAATTACTGTCTGGCCGCCTTGCCTGGGAAAGCCCTCTCAGTTGCTTCACGTACCATGAAACCATGTGGTGCATGAACATGCAGTGCTGCCACCCAAAATACCAAAAAAGAATCAGGGAGGAATAAAAACTAATACACTAATATAAGAACAGGAATTAGAATAATTTTCACTTGCAATTGTCAAATAGAGCTAAACTGTCAGCTGAAGGAATGTGTGTTTGTAGTCTGTAGCTGTGCCCTTTGCAGTGAAGGAGAGATTTACTCAGGCATGGCACACTTGGACAGTATCACCTCTTTCAAATTCATTCAAGTCTGTAGAGTACCCTGCATTTTTCCTCTTTGGATTGTTTTGGTGTTTTTTTTGTTGTTGTTGTTGTTGTTGTTTTGGTTGGTTTTGGTGGGTTTTTTTTGTTTGGTTGGTTGGTTTTTTGTTTTGTTTTGTTTGTTTGGGTTTTTTGTTTTGTTTTGTTTTTTGTTTTGTTTTGTTTTTTGTTTTTTTGAGACAGCTCACACATCTGTGAATCATTCAAGGGGAAAGTTTGAGAGATGCTATGTGTCAGGTCAATCCAGGTTCATTCGCTGTATGTCCTTAGAAAGCCAGAAACACTGGTGTGTAAACAACGGGGAAGGTTTAACAAAACGACCAGAGTTAATCTTTTCTTTCAGTACTGTGTATCATTTGGTTTTCTGATTACACACTAATCTACAGTTGTATTTTCTTTAATTCAGTTACACAAACATGGCAGCCAATTAATATTCCTGCACTCTGTGTATTTGTGAAGGATGCACAGAGAAAACCTTTGTTATTTTTCTGGTGCTAAAGGAGCAGTTCAAGTTAAACCATATTCCTCTACACAGCAACAGCGAAGTAAATGACAGCATTAATTCAGTCTGGAATGCTTGATAAATTGAGAGGGATTGTTTACCTAGTGTATGAAAAAGTCTCTTGGGGATGGGTTTTATTGTGATCTGCATAGTCATCCATCTTCTTGTGCTGTCTGTGCTCATGTTTGTGAGTAAAATATACACAGTAATTTAGCATTCAGATAATCCCACAGCTATAATCCAGACAGATTTAGCTCAAATTTCTCCAGGATTTCTATTATCTAGATTTAGTAGTGTGGTGTTGACTGGATATTTTAAATTGCTGCAAATGCTTTTTTTTTTCTGCAATAAACAACATATTTTGGTGTTCTCATAATGAAGCTGTGGATTCTTCCCGGCATTAACCACATGTAAAAATGTATCTTTGCGAGGACAGTGATTGCACAGCTGGAGCATGGGTTTAATGGATTCCAGCTATTTGACTACATACCACATAGGATCATACAGTGTTTATATGAAAATTAATGTAACATATATGAAAGTATTAATGAAGATAATTTGAAGAATGTTTGTCTCCACACATTACCTATTTGAAAATAAACTGAACTGCTTCAGTTTTGGTAATGTTTTACCACAACATACTAGCCAATATAATAATATAGAGCTTCTCTTACAGTAGATCAGAGCTTTTATTGTTTTCACTTTCCTCAGACAAAACTTCTAGTCTTCCTCACTCAGCAGTTTTGGGGAAAAGAGGGAGTCCATGGGGAGGGAGAGAGCATCGTTATCTGCATGAAATCAGGGGATATTAAGTCCAAGTGCACTGGGTACCTTTCACAGCAGACCACCCTTTGTCATATGTTCCTCTGATTAATTGCAAATGTATTCAAAGGAGCGGAGCAGACACTGCAGAGAGGGTCCAAATACTCTTGTACTAAAAATGCCAACCCTCCCACACTCGCTAGCATTGGTGGAGCTGCAGGAGTAAGAATGTTTATGTGGGAGATTTTTAGGAGGGAAGTATACTGTGGGGAAAATTGTAAAGCTGCTTCTTTCATCTGAGTAGCTTGAGTGAGAGTGTCTGAATTAAGGCAAACTGCAGAGCAGGGCAGTGCATGCTCTGTGCTCTGCCTGGTAATTGTGGTGCAAATGTACAAAGTACATTGTTCACCCTCAGGCCAGATATTCTGGGAAAGGGCTTGTGCACACTTGGCAATAATTTGATGCTAAGATTATGTCATCTAGAAGTGCCTGAGAAATTCAAAATAAGCAAACTACTTGGAAATGTTTGGAAAACAAACTATTTGTGTTGATTTGTGTCGTATTTTTGCTCCCTGAACTGGAGGATTCAGGTGCCAGTTCACTAGGTGAATTCAGGTATGCTGCCCCTGAAAGCACCTCTGTTGTGCTGTGCTCCAGATACCTTCTCTGACTGTGCAATATTGCCAGCCTCAATAACTGTGAAAATCTTAAGAGAGATTTTCAGTGGGAAGAAAGAGATAGAATGTTTATTTAATCAGATGTGATAAAGCTGTTCCAGCTGTAAAATTTATTTGCTTAGTCCCCAAACTGCAGGTTTGCCAGAGCTATGGGAAAAAAGAACAAAGCATGTATGAGAGATTTTTATAGCTAACAAACATGCTTCTGGGTAGAAACCTTCTGAAAGGAACATGCTGCATCAATGTGGCAGTACTTTTGGTTTCATACACAGTCTGAGTTATTCTTTGCAATACTGTAGCAAGTGAGTTTCAGAAGCAGCTGCGCTAAGGCACTGGCAACGGAAAAGGAACAGAGTGTTCACTCGCCTTGCGCCGATGTCCCTGCTAAAGCAGTGGGCCTGCTCCTATTGCACTGCAAGCCCCCAGTTCTGGTGTGAGACATTATATTTATGCTGAAATATTGATCGATATTCAAGTTTGCTCCCCAATAAGTGAGAACTATGAATCTGTAATGCCAGTGAGATGGAAAAGCAATCTGATACCTCTTAAACTGCTCTTTCAGCCTGTGCCTGGAGCACCAGCTGTTGTAGCTGGGAGTTTTCAAGTCCCAATTCTCTCCTTTCTTAAAAGGATTTCCTTAGACCCTAAAAAATGGTATCAAAAAAACACAGATGAGCAAAAGAGTTTAAAATGGACCTGACATTACTATGGCTTATCTGCATCTTTATTTGAACATAAGCATAAATTAATTTAGTTTTACTGTCAGTGTCTGAGGAGGTTGCAAATGCACCCATAGGCCTTCTTGTTGCTGCACATTGCTGCTCAACTCACTAGTTGGAGTTGGGTTGCCTGCCTTTTTTTTTCTTTGGGTTTTGTTTTGTTTTGTTTTTTCATCCTGTTATATCCTGGCCTCTCATTCAGCAATTATTCTGAATCATGCTGAGGACAGTTTTTCTCACTCCCTTTGGATTTTTGCTTGCTAATGCAAATGCATCTCAAAATATCATCTTACAAAGTTATTAGATCCAGGGCTTGATGATGCATACTGGGCTTAATTGAAGTATCAAACCAGCAAAGAAAGTCTAAGAAATGCAAGAGCACCATGCAAATATTGACAGATTGATTTTATGACTAAGCTATGATTATTCTTCAATAATTTGCTTATGCTTTCAGGAAGGGAGGAAATTTGAAAAGCAGAGTAGTATTTTTTTTACAACAGGTGACTGTGTGCAGTGATTGTAGAATTTTCTCTTCAAGAAATCCCTCAAAATGAAAAAAATCAGAACAAAACCCGCAAAAATATCTTACAGTAAGGCAAGTTTGATATGCTGAAAAGTAACATAAGTGTGTTCTATGTCTGCATCTGTAATTTGAGATTAAATACTCTGGGGATAAGGTTGAAACCATAATTTTTTGATCCACATACCAGGAATTTATGCAGTATATTGTTTCTTTTTTCACAGTTAAATTGCTGGTAATAAAGCTCTGTATCTCTGCCATGACAATGATTGTCCTCTAACATGGTTGTGCAACTGCATCACCTGCTATAAGCTGCACCAGTACAATGAGCGCAGAATTTATGCTTGTAGCATTTAGTTAATCATTCTGCATGCCATTAGGAGAGCTGATGCCTTTCTACCCCTTTTCCTACCTCAGTGCTGGAGGAATAAAGCAACTCAAAGCAGTCAGTTGCTGCAATTCTGAAAATAGATTTTCTGTGCAAGAAGTTGCCATCTGCACAATCATCCTTTTCCTCTTTGAACAGCAAACAGCCAGAAGGTACTGAGCCCCCTCTGGGTTGCAGAGGGAAGAATCTCAGACACGGCTATAGTAGCTGTGCCCCGTTTTTTTAACCCATTGAGTTATTTTCTAAAGATGCTCTTATTTCCATGTGCTTGGCTGGTGTTATGGTGACCATGAGTGAGTATATCAAGTTACTGGTATGGGAGTAGCCCTGCCAGGAAGACAGAGGGCATGTTCAGTGCAAACTGTTTTTAGAAGCCTAAATAGGCACAGCTCTAAGTTGGGTGCCTGCTATGTTAATAAAAGGACTAAACATTACTTCTACCTTCTGAAATTGGATAGAACACAGCCTTTATGTGAGAAAATGCTTACTCCTGGCTTGATGTCACACTTGGCTAACTGGCCTTTACAGCACTGTGTGAATTGCAATATTCTTAAACTGGGGTTTGACGGTTGGATTTTTGAGCTTGGGATCTGCTAGAATTTGGGAGAAGGAATTCTTAAAAACGGAAAGGTAGAAACTAAGAAAAGAAGCAAACAAATGCCCCATACCCTACAACATGGGAATTTTTGATGAACAAAATGTTAAAGCAAAAAATGAAGAGCAGAGGGAAAGCTGCCCCTACTTCTTTTCTTCCTGATGTTGAAAGATACCAGTTCCTTGCTTTGCGAAGGAAAGAATATGATCTGCCTCAGGAAAATCAAGTTAGGAAAGTGACCTACTGATTTATTTATTTTACTCTTCTCATGGTGGTATAAAACATCCATCTCCAAAGTGCACTGGTTTGTAAACTAAGCTGCTCCACTAGAGGTTGTTCAGATTAAAACTGGTGAAAAACTGAGCACCATCCAAAAAGTAAAGTCCAGGATTTTATCAGTTATAATCCAAATGCTTTCCTCCTATCCTCAGGTTATATCAGTTGTAAAATGGTAGCTTTTATCAAAATTTCCATAAGTTCACACATCAGATTTATTAAAAAGCTCTTTAAATACATCAACCATCTCTTAGGTTCACTTAAAAATAGCAGAGGACATGAAGTGCTCTCTCATACTGAAGGTTCTAACTTAGTCTATTTTTCTTCTGAATTGTTAGAGGAGTGTTAGAAGCCTGATAGTATGGGGATGGCTGTTTCTTGGCTGCCTGCAGTACTGATTTGTAAGAATAGTGATATTATAAGTAATTAAGACATCGATAAAGGACCTTGAGAAAGATGCCATCCTTCTCCTATCTAAACTGATTTGCTATTGGGTTTTTGCTAGTTTGAGCATCCAACCCAGACACATTGGTAAGAGCACAAAGATCCCTGTAGGTACTGAGAAGACTAGAACCACCACTGCTGATTCATTCACTGCCACACTCATCTGACATAGGAACCACTTATGCGGCCCTTTCCTCCCACTCCTGTTCACATATTGTTAGCAGCACATGGACCAGGTTCCCACAACAATTCTCTGGCTTCATCCCCATCTCAGTGGTACCTTTCCTGGTATTTTTGGCCCTGAGCTAGATCCAGTGACTAGAAAGGATAAGTGTAAGATTTCAGCCAGATGGATTACAAACAACATTTTCAATGTTCTTGGCTCCAACCTCACAGAAGAATGCTTCAGCCCTACAGAATAAAATCCCATCCTTCAGGCAGCTGAGCCAGTTGCCTGACTTTAGCATGCAATGTAATTATCTTGCATGTTACATATAACATGTGTATTCCACTCAGAGCTGCTGTTTTGCACCTGAAATTTGGATGTGCTGCTGACTCCAAGACCACACAGTGCCAGCTTCTTTACAAAGGTAGATGAAGGCATTGAGAATCTGGACCTATGTATAGTATCATAAATAACTAGTCTTATTTCTTTCATTTCACCCTGATAATGAAAAATAGTGTCCATGTTCCACTGAGTTCTATGTTGGTAAGGAAAAGTCCCTGTGAAGCTTACAAACTTAGTAAATGCAAATAGATAATATGACTTCTTATCCCAACTTGATTCAGATCACAAATGAATGAGATTTAGGTCCACCAGCCCTTACTGAGTAATTCTACAATCACATCTTCATGCTGAGGAAGACCTTTCAGTGGGATTCTCCACAGGATAAGTCTTTGCCAGCTACTGAAAGTGGGAACATTACAGAGATAGTAACAGATTTTGCCGCTACTTATCAAATGCAGCACAAATCTGTCTGGCATCCGTGTTAATTATTTAGAGTGTAGCAGACAAAGATAATATTCTTGGATTTATTATTGGAAGAATTTATGATCTATTATGAAGTGAAAGCAGTTTTGATATATGAGCAGTATTGGGAGGAACTGCCAGTGTGAAAACTCAAACCAGATCTGTGTGCATAATATTCTTGTCTCTCAGGAAGTAGTGGGAGTAATATGTGAAAAAGAGTTGTTCACAAATCAGTATCCTTGGGAGCTCTCTAGATGACTTTCCCTGCACTTTGTGATACTCCGCAAAAAGGAGGATCCTCTTTCCCTCCTTTGAGCCTTTTTATGTCACAAACTGCACACAAAGCCACGTGTATAACAACTCTCACTGGTTCCTAGCAAAGGATGCAGAGTAGAGTCAGGTACAAAACAATGGTTCCAGCCCATGGTTGTGGTTACAACTACAGATGTCAGTGCAAAATAATGTTAACCATTAAGGCAGAGGTATTCTTAAAACTGTCTCCATTAGTAAATCCCGATATATCTTTCCATGTTATAGTAGGATGAATATCAGACAAGCCTTTGCATTGCCTTCACTCACAGCTTAACTGGAATCACAAATAGTTTTCATAATGATGTCCACAGCCTGCAGGAGGCTTGTATTCTAAGTGTATGTGTAGACCCGGTTGTTCCAGGTTGTACTTCTTTCCCGAAGCATGCACTGACAAGCTCTTCAGTACATTTGTTACTATGTAAGATTGTGAGACAACTAATGCTTGTTAGTGGCCACACATTAGGTCACTACAGAGTTTCACCACAACAAGGTGTGTTCCCAATGGGTTGTGCCTGAAGGGCACTACCCCTTATGGATCAGCTTCGTGGGGAGAAGAACCTGCATCTTAATGAGGACATGCCGAGCCCCCACCTCAGCCTCACAGGGGAGACTAAGTAGAGTGACAAATCCTGTCCTTGTATTCCCCGAGCACAACCACTCTTGATTTGTACCTTGCCTTTTTTTCAGAGCTCTGGGGTGGAGGAAATCCTCCTCAGGTCCTGCTGAACTCCATATGGCTGCACTAAGGCCAACTGCAATTACTGGTATGTGTATTATGTCGAATAATGAAGTCTATGCAACATCATAAATACTTCAGTACTATACCTAAGTTATGTTCACAAAGCAAAGATACGTCCATAACTGTATGTACCAGACTGCTCCATATGTGGAAGACAGATGGTGTTTATTCTATATTAATTAATATTGCATGCAGAATTTCCTCCCTCTTAAGTATCTTGAACATTGGGTTTTGGTTTTTTTTAGAGTCTAAATATACACATACAGGTTCTTTTTGCTTTTACAGCTGACCATTGTATTTATCTTAATTCAAGATAGGCAGCCTTGGTTTGTTCTTGTAAGTACTATCTTGTGTATCTTCAATCTAAATGTCATTATTGTAATTCTACTTTCTACTTAAATCAATTGATTTAATCAATTTAAAGATGGAAAGCAAACCCTGTAATTTGCAGAGTTAATAGGTCAAATTTGACAGGACTAGGGTCTGAAAGTGTTGGTTTCACTGGCCATCACTTTTTTTTTTTATGGTTTGGTTTTTTTCACTCACTTGTTTCAGGATAACATTACACATGAGGATGAAATGTGGCCACTGCTGAGATTTTACTGTTCAGTGTAACTTGTTCAGAAATACTGCTTGAGACCTGTGGCCTTTTCCATTGTAATCTTATGGTGGAACATTTCTGCCTTACAACTAGAGCCACACAGAGACGTGGCTAATAACACAAAAGCAATGGCACTGTCGTGGTTATTCAAACGCCATTGCTTTAAGGGACACTCTAAAGGAAACTAGGCCAAAAACTTGACCTATTTTAAAAGACATGGCAATCTGTTCTTTTAAAAAATCATTCACACTTCACTGAGTCCTCCTCTCCCATACCATGAAAAATATCATACCGTAGCAAGATTCAGAATTCTATCTGTACAGTTTCCCATACCAATATTGCAAGCTGAAGTCTTCAGTTTGACAATTTAATTTTTCTCCATCACTGATCTTGAGAAAGAAATAATCTTAAAAATTAGGAAATGCATAAATTGAACTACGTAGGTGTAGCTAACTAAAATGTCTACATCACTGCACTTTCTCCCTAACATTAGATGCAATAGACCCATTAGGCAACCAAGAGGTCTTAGGATTTATAAAGGATATTTACTTCTAGAGACTTCCATGTCTTGAATTTGAAAACCAGGAGCAGTGAGCTATATTTCTCAGTTTTGTTGTTGTTTGAAATCTGGCTGTGAAACTCTATTTACTTTGTGTTGGACTCCCGCCAGGGGAGGTCTGATTTTAGCAGATGGTCATGGAGCAGAGGCCAGACATTTCCTGCTGTGTCCTGACGAGTCACTGATAGCATCGCTCCCAGGCACAAGCAGCACTACCTTCAGCAGCCACTGACAATGGACGTGCCTTGACTGCTGGCAGAAAGGTTGTGAAGAGTCTATGAGACAGCCTCTAGAGCAAAAACCTTCGTGGACAAGAGGGTCCTGACACAGTGCTCAGAGGTGGTGGAGCTGCTGTCCAGAAGCTGAACAGGAGGAGGGCTGGAGTTTTGACCAAGAAGAACTGAAATGTTAAAACCAGATGGACATAAACCAGTAGTGATGAGATGTGATTGCTTTGAACTTTGACAGGACGCCCCACTGTCTTGTCAGGGATAGGGAGCTAAAAGAAGACAGACAAAATGGGAGGCTATGGCATCATACTTTTGGGAGGGTTTGCCTGTCTGCTCTACAGGCACAGCGTGCAGGTAGCATTTTCTTTTCTCACCATTTCTGGGAGGCAACTTCTTTGAGAACAAAAATCTTTAATATGTCATCAGATTGGTGTTTGATCTTTCAAGATGCTGCCTGCTCACAAGATGGGAAATCAAAAGACAATGCCATAATTGCAAGCACTTGTGTATTGCTGGATCACTGCCTTGCCAATGTGCACCCAGGAGAAAATGCAAACAAGTTTCTCAGGAGGCCATAGGACTTGGAAATCCTCCAGGATTGCTTTAGGCAGCAGTAAGATTAAGGACATCTATAGTTTATCTGGAGATCCAGAGCTTGGACCAATGTAGATGAAATTCATGGTTCCTGTGCCATGTAGCTCTTCATTTGGGGATTTGGTGCTGTCCCATCCTATGCTATCAGATACCTGGAGCCACTGTTTATTTGGGTCATGATTTTATGCAAGCGGCAAGGCCTCTGTGAATGCAGCTCATCTCCTGCTTGCACTTCAGCCTTTCTGCAGGTCGGCAGTGGTTAGTTTTGAATGTTTATGCATTTACAGTTTACTACTGGATCTCAAAAGAAAATTACCAAAAAAATCAAGGAAAACTGAAATGTCAATTGCTTTGTTACATGAAGCTTGCATATATATCTTTCTCCTTGGCCTTGATTTTGTCAGTATCTCCCTAAAACTGAGTCTTTGGGTCAGCCCAAGAGACAACTGACAATATCAGGCAACTGCATAGGTGTCTGACCGAAAATATTTTTCCCCTAATTTCCACCTGCAGGAGCATCAAATATTCGACAACACCAAAAACGAAGAAAGTCTCAGTTTAAAACATCATTCAGTCAAGTATCAAACTTTGGTATTTCTTTCAGTGACAGCACTTCCTTCCTACTCATCAGCCTCGTGCAGGACAGTGGAATCACCACTTTCATGACCCCCTGTCCCCTCTGAATTTGTTTTCTTAGGCTGTGGTAGTTGGTGCTTTTTTCTTCCTTATTGACTACTTCCAGCTTGCAAACAAGCATGCAGTATAGAGGAATACCATACTCATAACTTTTCCAAGCTCAGCACCTGAGCCCATTTGACATTACAATGAGACAAAGATTTATTGTACTCTACTAAGGAGATGGTCTAAAGAAATTAAGATTTTCAAACTATCTGTATCATCAAAGAACCTGGATGGGCCTTGGGAATTTAATCTGATTATTATGATTTATAGAATGCAAATGATCTGTGTATTGACCTCTGCACAGAGAAAGGGCTGTGTAACCATTTCATTAGTGCCTCAAAACTGCCTTGCAGAGATACAAATTACTAACAGGATGCCAAAGCAGAGAACTGGAGTTGTGGTTGCTAGGAAAACTGTTTCCACAACTAGTCAGAGTGGTAACTAATACTCTTTCTTTACTGGAGGGGGACTTGTGATCACAAGGCCTATCTCAGACTTCCTGGGTGTTTTTTCTAATGTTATTTGCTAGGTTGCAATACTGCACACCACACAACTCTTGCACCCACTCCAAACAGATGCTGCAAGACCCAGAAAAGCATGGCAAACCTCTGGTCAAGCAAGCTTTCATTATAATCAAAGTAGCCCCCTTCTCACTGACAGATTTGAACACAGCCTGGCTTCTCCTGTCAGTTGGTATGATATGAGTCTGAAGGTTTCCTAGGTAAATGGGCTATTTTCTTTTAAATAACCCAAGCGATAAAAGCTGACATATTCATTAAAATTGATTAGGTGAATTACTAGTTATTGCACTTTCATTTTACAGGTGCTACACATGGAGATACAACAGAGATAACAAAACAAAGAAAACGAGAAGGAGGTGTCTTGAGCACAGCTCAGGATACGCAGCGACAGACATCCCGAGGGACAGA
The DNA here is from genome assembly GCA_024611175.1 of Megaceryle torquata. NCBI lineage: Eukaryota > Metazoa > Chordata > Aves > Coraciiformes > Cerylidae > Megaceryle > Megaceryle torquata. Next base: position 52,006 of record JANIJG010002118.1, on the reverse strand, counting down.
GAGTTGCAAAAAGGCATCAAAATGGGAGTTCACTGAACCAGCATTTAAAGCTTTTGGAAAGTGTCTTCTTTAGCAAGCCTTTAAAGTCAACTGTCCTCAGAATATGTTTTATGTTTGTCTTGTGGATAAAGATAGCAAGATTTCATTATTTATCTGCCTCTTACCTCAGGTTAGTCTTTGAGCGTGCAGGTCTCTGGCCCTGTGCTAGACAAGAGGCGGCAGATCCTTCTCTGTTGAGAGGAGAGTGGGAAAAGCACCTTCCCCTCAGAGCTGGATGCTAGCTGGGGAAAGAGCAGTGAGGCATTCCTCCTTGAAAGCATGAGATGCTATATTCCCCAACTGTCAAAGGGAATTCATAACAGGGAAGAAAAAAGAAAACAAATCCACACTAAAGTACAGCAGAGAATATCCTGGAAAATAGGTTAGACAATATCTAAGCACAACTTCTCCCCACAGAGGGGGCTTGCGTTAGATCCTAAGCTCCAGAGATGGAGGAAAAATAAACACGGCTTTTGGAATTAACCTGGAAAAATGGAGTTAGGTCCTGCCTGTCACAGGACCATGTGGTTTGCCTTTGTGTAGGTAGCCAGCTCTTTCATTCCCCAGCTCTTTCACTCTATTTTGAAGATGATTCTTTAATAAATATATCTGTCCAGTACAGTTTGCTTCCGGCACTTCTGAGTTAGAAAGACAGGAATTTTAGTGCTAATACAGCAACATCAGATTCTAGATGAGACATATCTGTCTGCAGAAAGGGAAAGAAGGACAGGAAGCCTCCAGCCTACCTGCTCTGGGCTCAGCTGCTGCACACTTCAGTAAAAACAGATATTTGAAAGAACAAATAAGATCCCAGTCCTGCAAATACTGGTCAGGTTTCTGACATGCTTAAACCTTCACACGTGCCTTTGTTTACAGTAATGGGACTTAAAATCAACTCCTTTGTATTACTTTTTGCGTGGTCTTTATGCAGTGCTGAGAAGGAGTTCCACCTCAGCATCAAATGAAGGTGTTTGGAGCCATTAGGTGTAAGAACTCCAGCAGACAGTTGTAGTGGTCCTCAGTGGATATTCCCTGGAAGTATCCAGTCAGTCCACCTGAGTTCAGGTTCGTCTCTTAGCTGTTAAATAATTCCCTTTGGTGTCTTCAAGTGAATTGTGCCAGTGCAAGCTCTTTGTTTACACAAATATTCTGGATCTATTTGTTCTTCATTTTAGTTGGATATAATAATGCAAACTCTGTTGAAGATGCTGCTGTTTTTCTTTCACCCATTTTGCACAGATGCAGAGACCATACGAAATGCAGGGCAAGTTCAGCTGGCTGTGTAGGAGTCAGCTATAATGGTCTCTGTTTATGGGCCTACCTACCGCAAAAGGGAAGAAGTCCTTACTTGGCGTTGAAGCTGGCATGTGACAAACCTGTGCCAAACCCCGCACGCAGTGGCACTGAGGGCATGAAAGGAAAGCACCGAGGAAGAATTACTCCTAATATGAAAAAAGCTCTTGGAGAGCTGAGTGTGGACCTCTCTGCTACAGCTGCACACAACACAGCTCTGTTTATTTCAGGTATCATGCTGGGAAAAAAATTCTTCTCTACTGCTTGGCCTGAGAAGGAAATTTCTTTACACAAAATGGGACCTCAATCTCATTTTGAGCCCCTGTGCAATCTTATTTTGGGCCTACTACTCGAACCCAGCAATAGAAACTGGCTTACAGTTGACAGGCTTCACACAAAAAGAGCACAGACAAAAAACGTGTTTTGTTTGTTTTTTTAAAAAGATGAATTGATGGTGAGATAGAGGAGTACAGACATAGCTTTTGAGGCCCACTGACCACTTCCACCACAAAAATGCAGCCTGGGAGTCTGGCCCACTTACTGAACCTCTGTGCCATTTTTATCTCATTCTGCCCTAAAACACCTGGTGTGATTATGGGGTGGCAGTGGCAACCCTGGGGTGCCAGCCTGTGCCTGGCACAGCAGATTTTGCAGGTGAGGTGTGACTATTGTTTTGATCGTATGATGCCCATACAGCTGTAAATAAGTGTGATTACAATTTGACATGGCTGGGAATTAAATTAATGAGGAATTAAATAATAAATTTGTCTTCCAACTGCTGGTTTAGACTGAAAGCAACACTGAAATGATGCCTATTTTTCCAATCTCTTGTAATAGTCTATGATCCTGCAAATATGATGCACATCTGTTAAGTTTTATTTTGATGTGTACGCCCATTGATTTCAGTCTGGGACTGATAGATACGCATTGGCCAGAATGTTTTTACGTCTGGGATCCCCGTAGGTTAAGTTCTGGCCAGGCAGATTGTCACAGGGTCCAAAAAAATATCTTGTCAGAGGCAACCCTGGCTGTGTTGATACAATTTGCATTAAGTGGAAATTGTCACAAAAGTAGAAAATACCACCAAAGACATTCACCTTTGTCTTCCTTTGCCAGTTTAGGTGCATATTGATGTAGTTTTCCCATAAAAAGCATAGCAGTTAGGGATTTTAAAGTGATTACTTCTGATTATAATTTTTACTTAGGTTTTTCTCTCTTGTTTGATGTCCTTCAGAAATTTCCAATAAAAGTTAAAAAATCTGCTTTAATAAGAGGCAGGAACAAGACAGCTTAGTTTCTGTGGTTCTGATGAGAGGCGAAAATCACCATCATTGTTTATAGCCATTGTAGATTTTGGAGCAGTGGAAATGTAAATGAAGATTTCTTTTTGAAAAGTCTCACTTAGTGACATATACTCATCTCCTAAATTTAGCAATGCCACCTCTCCATATCCATGTGTGTATTTACATTATTATTTGTCTTCAAGCCCGCATTTTCTATGATCAGCATAGGCTAGGGGTCACTCCTTTATCCTTGCATCAAAAAGGGTACTCGTGTGCCTATCCCCCTGCCAAGTGCAGCCCCAGCGGGCTGAGTGTGAAAATTGTGAATTCCCATCAGAACGCTACCAGAAGCTATCAGAGTCTTTGGGAAAAGAGGGGCAACACAGGGGCAGCTTGAGCCGTCTTCACGGCTCACAGAAAGCTGGGAGCAAAGCCCGTGGGACTAGTTAGTGGCACTACGGCCTCGTTTATGTCCAGGGGACACAGGAGGAGGCTGAGGGCAAGGGACGGCCCGGCCTGCCACCGCCCCGTGTCCATGGCTGGCTTCCTCAGGAACACGTGAGCTGGGAGGGATTTCTTTTTTTTTTCCCTTAACAAATGAGTATTTCGTGGGGGCTGATCGCGCTGGGAGGCAGGGGAGATGCAGGGAGAATGATGCAAGGAGCACCCCGAGAGGAGCGGGGCGGCTCTGGTGCAGCGCGCTGATGTAATAATGCTGCTGCTGCGGCCGCCGCCGCAGGAGTGGCGTTCACGTGTCTCCAGTGCGCAGCTATGCGCTCACTGCACCCTATATAAGCCATGCACATCTAAGCCTATTCTATGTATCTCTCTAGCTATAAAAAACGTACACACGCACACACACGTGTTATTTTGGCCGCCGGCGCGCAGCGGGGGCCGCCCCCGCATTACTGGGCCGCTCCGGGAGGAGCCCACCACCCCGCGGCGGGACCCACAGGCCCCGGCCCGAGGCTATCGGAGGGGCCGCGCCTCCTCCCAGCTCTCCGCCACCGGCCGCGCCCCCGGCCCCCTCCCCGGCGGCGGCGGCGGCGGCCCGCCTGCTCGGGCAGCGCCGAGCCTGCGCACTCGGCGCCCAGGCGGGCACAGCGGCCGCGGGGCGAGGAGCGGCGGCGGCGCGGCGCGGGGCGGGCCGGGCCAGGTGCTGTGAGGCGGGGGAGCGCGGAGCTACCCTGCGCGGGGGCGGCGGCCGGGCCGCCATGCGCCGTGCCGCGGGCCGGGCTCGCCATCCTGCTGCGTAGCGGCAGGGACGCGGCTCGGCTTTCCGCCCGTGATGTCCCCCGGGCGGCGGGGGAAGGCGACTAACTCGAGGGCTGCGGCAGAGGCCTAGTGCGGCCAGCGCCGCACCGCGTCCCCGCCGCCGCGCCCCCATGGCCGAGGAGCAGCAGCCGGAGGGGCAGCCGCCGCGGCGGCTCGCCGGCACCCCCGCGCCCGGCGGGGCCCTGCCGGCCCTGCTGCCAGGGCTGCAGAGCGGCGAGGCCAGCGCGCTGCAGCACAAGATCCGCAGCTCCATCTGGTAAGGGCCGGGATCCGCCGCCGCACCGCCGGGGTCGGTTGCGCCCCAGGCCAGCGGTCGGGTACGCGTGGTGGGGCGGAGGGGGGCGCTGCGCGGGCGCGGAGGCAGCGCGGCCCCTTTGTGCCGGGAAGCGCGGAGCTGTGCGCGGAGCCGCCCGTGCCGCTTCCCCCGCGGGGCTGCGCCTCCAGACGCTCAGTGCACGCGGAAACCACGCGTGCCCGTGGGCAGGTGCGCGGGTCGCGGCTCTTGCCGCGGCTGGTACTTGTTATTTTCCAGGAACGAGGCAGCCTCCCGTGTGCCGGGGGCGGGTGCCTGGTGCTGCCTGCGTGTGTTCCGCGATAATGGCAATTGCGGAGCGGCTCCACTCGGGCGGGTGGCAGGATCTCACCTGCCGAGGGCATTTTAGTTATCCGGCATCTTACACGGCCCTCTGTTTTTACGTCTGTTTTTTTTTCTTAACGCTCACACGAGTTGCCCAGCACAGCGTGTTGATGCAGCAGGGAATGAATGCAGAGCATTGCAGTAAGGGTGCGTTTTTCTAGGCTTCTTGTAAGCCTCTCCAGTTTCTAGTCCGGCAATTGAAATGCAATTTTGGCTGAAACTTGTGATGATGGTTTACAAGTTCCTGCACAGGAATCATGTGTTTTGTTTTGCGTTTGGGTTTTGTTTGGGTTTTTTTTTAATTGTTTGCTTGTTTGTTTTCTTACTAAAAATGAAAACAAGATTCATAGTAAACCAGCATTTTACTTGAGTGTTTATTTTGTGTGCCTTTGGGAGTAAGAGAGAAACTGAGTTTAGCTTGCCCTGCAAATACAATATTTTGGTGTTTTGTGGGTTTTTTTTTTTTAATCTGAAAGAGGTTGTCACCTGCAGCATTTATATTTTGTGTATGTTTTTAAAATCTGCTTTTGGCTGATGGTACTGGTAAAGTATTGTGAAAGTTGAGAGCTGTAAATACAGGTTGCTCATATATAATGTTTTCCTTTGTATGTACATGCCATATGTATTTATATACATGTACTCATCCTGATAGAAACATACTGATCTAGCTTGTGTATTACTTCATACTACAGCTATATTTTATGGTTTGAATTAAAAAAATCTAAATACTATTTTACCTTCAGATGCTTTTATTGTATGGCATACTGAAATCACATTTATTGTTTGGTTGGGTTTTTTAATATTTAAACAGTAAATAATAATTCATTGTCCTTAATCCACACTTGCTACCTTTTGTTTTGGTTGTCTCTGCAATGTGACCTAGAGAAGGAATACAAATTGCAGAATTTCCTGTCTGTTTAGATCATGAAATCTTCACACACTCCTAATTTATTACAATATTTAGTGATGGCCTTTTTGTATATTTTTTTTTTTTTCCATGAGCATGCTGTTTGGAAATGAGACTCAGAGAGCATGTTTACATTGCATTCAGATTAGGTATCATGTCCAAGTTGAAGACAAAATGGCTACTAAGTAAAACCTCTGCTTTTATGAGGGGTTTTCTTCTCAAGGAAGAAGAGCACCTATGTTAGGCTTTTCAGTGAAAGCAGCTTATTTGATTCAAGTAAACCTGATGAATAGCCCAAGCCCACCTTTGGTACAAAGGAATGCAGCATTTTGCTCAGTGTGAGAGACTCGCCTGGTGCCAAGTGCCTGTGACCTGCAGAGGTTTTGCCAGCACCTTGCAGCCCTGTCTGCTGGTACTTTAACAGACAGAGGTTCTTCACTTCCATGTATGCGAGTGTTCCTCCTGGCTACCTGCTTCCTGCACTGGGCTGGGACTTCTCTGCTGCTTTCAGTCAGTATCTGTTCCCTGTGGGTTAAACTGTTGAAATGCAGTATTTGAAGATAAGGTGGTTTTTTTATAAGAAAACATTTTCTTTGATATCTTAGTATCTCTTGTCTGGGACTACTAAAAATTCCGTGTTTCTGTATTGTGATGGAGCAGTCTTCATGTGAGGCTGGAGTTTAATGTGAATTTGCATCTTCATGTAGAATGGGTTTGTTTTGAGCAGCAAGGATGAGGAGCATTGCCAAGGAAGTCGTGCATGCTGCGCTTGGAGTTAACAGTGGAAAGTCTCCTTCTGTAGTTGCAGTCTTGGATATGCTGTTCTGTTCAGTGGGTGCTCTGTACTGGTGATGGATAAACAGTAGGAGAGGTTGTGGAAGGCTGCTTGTGAAAATGGCAGTGCTCCATTAACTGAACGAGGTGTAACGTGCAGAAGAGAGCTTCCTCTTTTCTGCCTTCCTCCTCCTTCCTACCCTCTTCCCCTGCCTTGCCAGTTGTGTGTGCTGGCAGGTTGGCACATCCAATTCCTTCCTGCTTCCCAAAGGGTTTAGCACATCTAGATTAGTACTTTCCCGAATTATTTTCCCTCTGCCTCTTTTCTCCCACACATTTGTGCGTATGTGGATGGATGTTTTTAGTTGGTTATTTTGTGGGTTTTGGGGGTTCTTTGGGGTTTTTTTTGGTGTGGTTTTTTTATTTGTTTGTTTTGTTTTTAAAAAAAAAAGATTTTCAGTTTTCAAATTGTATTGTCAATGAAAATAGTAGTATAGCAAAATATAGCAGCTACTGAAATACTGGACTTGAGGATCACAAACAAGTCTGTGCTTGTCCTTCCACTGTACAGACAAATATAGTGTGTGATGTAGGCCTTGAGTGGGACAATGAGTTATTCATTAGCTGAGCTCCATACTTAATTTATTCTGTGTATTAAATTAAAATGCAGTTTGACAAAAGTAGTTCTAGTAATTGTGAACATGTGGAATCCCTTAAAATGAAACAATAGGTTAAATCCTGCTGGTTAAAATTGCAGGCATGGTCAGTGTATGTACTGAAGACTTAAAAATGTGCTTGCTAGGAGTCCAGTCTATTTTTTGGTGGTTGTTTTTTTTGGTGGCTGTTTGTTTTGGTGGTTTGGTTTGGTTTGGGGGAGCCTTTTTTTTTTGCATATAAAGGCACCATTAGTTTAGACTGAGGAGGGCAAGATAAGCACAGCTAAGTAACTCTTGAAAACAAATCAGAAAGTGTTTATTTACATTGCAACATCACATACAGATATTTAACTGCTGTTTGGCTACAATAATTAAAGTTCATCACTGTGTAACTGCTTTTTTCCTGTCTCCCCCAATTGAACACATCTGGCAAAGCGGTGTCCGTTTTTGTTTTGTGTTGTGTATGTGAGTTGCCGAGGCAGTTGGATGTCTTCTTACTGTGTCGGTGAAACGGGCAGAAATAATATTAGATGTCTTTTCCCATTGACGGATTAGAAGTCTAGACGGGGAGAACACGTCTTTGGGAGCCCAGCCTGGTTGATTAGTGTCAGGTTGGGCGGGTTTGTAAATTGCCCTGGTCTTCTCTGGACACTGGGCCTTAATCTGCCTGGTTTTATTTCCCTTTAGATTCATTAAAGCTTTCATATTTATTAATAGCTTTTTGTCCAGACATTAGAGCCCGAGGCGGGAAAACCTCCCTAGTCAGCTGTCTGAGCATATAGACTAATGGGGTTTCAGTTATTTTCTTTGGGTGATGATACTGTATGACCAAATGTGTGTTATTTGTAAGTGATGTTTTTGTACCCAAACATGTGGTAGTGAGGACAGAGTATAATCAAAATTACATTAACTTGACAAATGATATCCTATAGCTGAAGACAGCTGGTGATACACATATGTAAAAGCAATGTGGCACAAGGACGGAGATGTGAAGATGACCAAGGTGTTGGCTGAGGGTCTGCTCTCACTGGCATGAAGGACCAACTGGTTTAGGCAATGAATCCTTCTGCTCGCTGTATTAATCTAAAATTTAGTCTGTAGCTGCAGACATTGAAGAAACGCACAGGTTTGGGTTTTTTTGTTCGCTGTTGTGAGTAGCTGGCGATGGATTCTTCAATGAGTACTTGTTTACTGTTGTAAATAGTAATCTGGGTCTTGCACAAATTGGCCCCAGTTTCTTTCACCTTGCCTGGATCTTGGCTCTTTTTTGTCCTAAAGGCATCTGTTAGGATTTGAATATAATAATTCTGCTTGAGAGATTAATTTCTCTCCTCCCCCTCCCCTATATCTCGCGTGTAAACCGAGCTGAGAACCAAGTGCTGTGGAGTGGCAAACACAAAGCATTGCTTTTGCAGCCATTTCAGTTGGACATGGGTCTGGGTTTTGGATCCATAATTTTTGTCCTCAAATTGCTCTTGTAGCTGTAAGTTGTATTGGAAAACCACATGAGCTAGGCTGGGCAATGCCAAAATTATATGTCCTAAGGCCCGGTTTGTCTCATGTTGAAGAGGGAGCAGGAAGTGAATTGTGCCTTGTTAGGTTTGGGATCTTGGTATTGTGCTAGAAAACCAGATTAGCCGATTGTAACACCCAGTGTTTTCTAATCTCTGGAAGGCTGTATTCTTTCTTACAACTTGCATCATTCCTGTTCCCTCCTGCAACTGCATCCATCACTCCTCATTAGGCATTGTCAGCAAGTGTGGGTCGTCACTTAGCTGTTGGCAGAGCAAATGTTCTGCAATTTGGGAAATGCCATTGAGATTTTTTTCATAATAGGAATTGCTGTTTACTTGTATGGTTAGGTCAGCAGAAAAAAATGATTGACAGTCTTGATATTTTAAATAAAATACTTGGTAATGAAGAGGGAAGCTCAAGGGGTCTGTGTTTCAGGCTCTTTGCAAATGCAGGTGCAAACACTTTTCTGGTAGTTTCTTCTGCAGTTGGAATTCCTGTAACAACTTTTATATAATTAAAAAAAAAAAACACACATGGATTTCTTGAAATCAGGTTGGATTAATCTGTAGACTAATCCATCTTCATTTACCCTTATTCAGTGTTCTGTAGCTCAGGAGAGGGAAGAAGGGAGTGAGAGGGAGGGAAAAAACCCCAACAAACCTCTGTATTCTGTTAAATGGTCTGTCAAAATTGAGGGGAAAACTTAAAATTTCATGTAGCCAGTTACAGACTTTGTGGTTATTCTGTGCCCTCAGCATAAAAAGGAACCAGCCACTATTCTCTCCTTCATCCTTGTTAATTGTTTGTTGGAAGTGGGAAACAAAACTTCAAACTCTTCAGTATAATATTACTAACTATTGTGAGGAAGCGCAAATACTTATCACTGATAGGTGTACAGGCTGCACTAAATCTATGTAACATCAGAAGTGTGTTTAACTCCTTTGAAGAAGTACTTAGAGCCCCTCAGCTAAGAGATGCTGTGGAAAATGGCAAAAATTCCTTGTCACTAACCCAGTTTTCCCTGGATTTAGGGCTCCATTGTTTACAAGTGATTGTGATATTTGCTTGTCCTGAATGTATTTCCCAGTATGGTATATAAGCAGTCAAACACATAGGAAAAAAATTGAGCTGTGGACCATATTTCAGACTAGTTATCGATGCTTTCAGGGAAGGTCAGCTTTCCTTGGGCAAAGCATTTAGCGGCATGTCATTCTCCTTCACACTCTGCTTCCCCAAGTGGATAGGAACAGAAAGTGGAATTTATTTTAATTTTACTTCATCTGTTTCTGTACAAGTTGGTCAAAGTAGCTCCTTTGTAGCTGTTGTGGAGAAAAATGCACTTCTGAGGTGAGGGCCATCTCCTAGGGAAGACGTTTCTAGAAAACAACCCATCTGGTCATTTTATGTGCCTGTTTCTCTTTGACTGTAAACAAATTTTAAACTGTGTGCCAGAGTGTAACCATCTGTGGTGCAGATCTCTTGATTTGGGCAAAATAAATCCTACACCATTTGTCACTTTTTCAACTTGACTTCTTTTCCTGGAAGATGGCTGTTTTATCCCCTTTGAGGGTTGTTTTGGAGACCTTTCATTCCCTTGAACAAGGTCCAGGTACACCCTGTATATTACTACACATTCCTGTATGCAGGAAACCCTCCTTTTGAGGGGAAACCCCAACCTCCCCACCCCAGAAGAATTCCTTCTCACCAGAGTGGCTTAAAAAAGCATTTACTATTCTCTGCTGAAATTCATCCCCTTGCTGTTGGGAAAGCCTTCCTCTGTGGGGCCGCAGACTGCTGGGAGCAGGCGGGTGAGTGGCACCCAGCAGTCAGTGCAGATCGGCGTGGGAGGAAAAGGAACTTTCCAAAATGGGGCACGGCCACCACGGTGGTGGAGTTTCTAGGTCAGCAGGTGTGGAAGCCAATTTGGTCTGCAGGCATTTTTACAAGGTTAGAAAATAAACCTGGATAAAATGAATGCTGACCTTTATGTAACCTTTTGAGAATGGAGTTGAGGTTTTATTGAATATCCTGGCTCTGAGTTGGATGGAATAGCTTTGAAGAAAAAACAAACAAAAACAAAAAAACAAAATCCAACCCAACTCTGTAAATCTACTTTTCGAAAGAGTGTATTTTTCACTCTTGCTCGTGGGTTGTCTTTGCTTCTTGAAACAATAAGATCTAATAAAGTATAGGTGGGAAAGCCAATATTCAAGTAATAAAAGATTTGGCCAAGTTTTATTGCTCTTCATTTAAAATGTGTAGGAGTGCATTAAGTTGTTGACTTCACAGCATCAAACATATGCAATTCCTTGTTTCATAAACATTTTACTTTCCACTGCAGGAGTTCCCTTCGTTGAAGCAAGTCAGATGGTGTGACACTGTGTTTGAGCAGCATTTCTAATGGGTTCTTAATAAGCACAGAATTGCAGGATTGTCATGCCAGGACTTGGTAGCTGGGCTGCTTACCATTTGGGGCAGTTGTGTTTGATTTGCATGTGTCTGTATGCTGTTGGCAAGTGGAAATCTAAATCTCTATTTGAAAAGAACACTTAGAACCACCCCCTAAAATTTTCTGGGTGCTGTATAAATTAATCAGCAGAAAATACTGTAACTGGATGAGATGACAATACTGCTCAGGTTTGGGTGATCAGATTTATACCGAAGCACTTTAATAAACTGGGGCTTGGGGTGGTTTTGTTAGTCATTTTTGTGTATCTAGTTTTGAGAGCAGGGGTGGAGTTTAATGTTTTTATACAGATCCCATAACTTACGTATGTTGCCTTCTCTTGTTACTCCACTCTGCCGTTTGCCAAACAGAAGTATTTGGAGCAGGGCCAGAGCTGCAAAATTCAAATCAGAATCCAAATTTGGATTTTTGGTTCAAGCCTCTCTAATATCTGATATTGTAAAGCCTTGTATGTAAATAAGGTACTCCTTGTTTTTAAACTGTGAAGATGAAGAGATGGAGGTAGCTTTCTGTCTTGTCTCTGGAGCAGTACAGGTAGAAGGATGGACTGTATGTTTGAAAAGTTGTTAAAAGGTAAATTGAATAGATGAAAATGCAGTGCTGTGTCACCCAGAAGGAGCCCAACCAGAAGGCCAGCACAAATTGGTACTTTCAAGCCCATGAGAAGAATCCCCTAAGTGCATGTAAAAATTCTAAAAGTGCTGGGGTGTTTTGTTGTGTTCCCTAAGATCTTTTGGAATTTTGTGGGTTTGTTTTGTTTTGATCTAAATGGAGTTAGCCAGTATCTCAATTTTAATGCTTTCTTGATTTAATGGAAAAAGGATTATCTGTCATCAAGTAGGATGCTCGTTATCGGCTGCTGTGCCATCATCAGGCTTTCAGTAAGCTGCCAAGTGTTTTCTGTTGTTGAATGCTTAATCATTAAGACAGTGGAAAAAACATTCAAAACTTCCCGAGTATTTTCCCTGTTGCTTTTGTTTAATTGCTTGTGGTTGCTGCAGTGACATTGTACCAGTCACAGGGTGGGGAAGCTGGGTGTTGCTGTAGGCGGGGATGGAGATGGTCTTTGTGGGTGGGACCTGCACCCTAGGAGTCCGGTTGGAGGGGCATCCCATGGGTGGCAGACCTGCCAAGCTCTCCTTTTCGACCAGCTTGGTACCACACTCACTAAGTGGTCTAATCTTTCTCTGTTGCTCAGGGTGTGTGAACTGTTATGTTTTTCTAACTATACCCTATAAACACACTGCATGGTACGGTGCATGGTGGCTGTGGAGGTAGGGATGTGTCTGTGGGAGCTTCTCAGAGCATACCTGTGCTCCTCCAGAGGTCCTGCTTAGGTTTTCTCTGGAGCTGGCCAGGGATGGTATCACTACCAATTGTCAGGTACTTCAAGTTTGGGAGGAAAATCTTGTTCCTAGGAAGAACTCATTTATTAAATGAGGCATATTCCTGTCTCCCCCTGAGAGGAAATCTGCAGTTAAATGTCAAGGTCTGTGATTTATGGCTGTCCGTCTTGATGGATGCTCTTGCAGGCATGGAGGCCATCTGTATTTCTTAGTCAAAGATTCCTACATGCCATTATGAGGTTGTTGGGACTTCTGCCAGGGAAAAAGTTGGATTGCGCTGGACAGAAGGAATTACAGTTCATTGATTTGGTTGCCTATAAAGCAGTGAATTAAATTATTTTTATAGTTGTCAGCAATACAGACAGAGCATTGGAACCTTCTCTTAGTACAAGGTTGCCTTGAAGTGTCTGCCTTGGACAAACCAGAATTACTATGTGAGCAAGATGTGCTGGATAGTAGGAGGCGCAACTTTCTCTGCTGCGTTTTCCTTACCTTCTTGCCCTTGTTTAGAAGTAATGAAAATACTTGGAGTAATCTTTGTGACTTCAGTGAAAATAGTTCCGTGTGCTTTCTCTTTTCCTCTTCAGAACCATTGCCGTATTACAAATACAGACTTGCAAGACAGTTGCTTGCTATCATAAATGATAACTGTTTGAAGGCCTGTAAATAGAAAGATTTTGACAGAATCCTAGAGTGGTAGGCATTGGAAGGGACCTCTGAAAATCATCTTGTCCAACCCCCCTGCCAAAGCAGGTTCATCTACAGCAGGTTGCCCAGGGTTGCTTCCAGGTGGGTTTTGAAAGTCTCCGGAGAAGGAGTTTCTACATCCTCTCTGGGCAGCCTGTTCCAGGCTCTGGCATCCTCAAAACTAAAGTTCTTCCCCATATTCAGATGGAACTTCCAGCATTCTAGTTTGTGCCTGTTGCCTCTTGACCTGGCACTGGGTACCACTGGATACAGTCTGGCCCCATCCTGCTGATACCTGCCCTTAAGCTATTGATAAGCATTGATAAAATCCCCTCTGAGTCATCTCTTCTCCAGATGAAACAGCCCCATGTCTCTCAGCCTTGTAAGACGGATGTTCCAATCCCCTAATAATCTTTGTAGCCCTCTTGGGCTCTCTGCAGTAGTTCCTGTCTCACTTGAACCACGGAGCCCAGAACTGGGCACAGCACTCCAGATATGGCCTCACTAGGGCAGAGGGGTAGAAGAACCTCCCTCAACTTGCTGGCCACACTCCCAGGATACCATTGGCCTTCTTGGCCAAAAGGGCATGTTGGTGGCCTATAGGGAACTTGCTGTCCACAACATTTATTTAATATTTTTTTTTATGTGGATGGAATTTTAAATCATCTTTTATTTTTGAATCTGCTTTGAAAAACAGTGACAGCTCCCTCCTCCAGAGCTATATACTAGTTTTATTGCTAATTCACTGGAGAAAAGTACTCAAGAGGCTTGGATGCTTATTAAGCTGAGGGAAGAACTGGGCACGGTGGTGCTGGGTGTCGTTTGAGTGCCATTTCTGGAGGCAAGCTGAAACTAGGACTTGAGGCTTCTACTCCAGAGCTGGACATCCTCTTGCAGGACCAGTGTATTGTCTTTACTGGTGGTGTGCAGACAAGTTGCTCTGGAAGAGCATGCAGGCAGCAGCTGCCCATCAGCATCCCTGCTTCACCCTTGAGGGAGCCTCCCTTGCAGGACAGGTGCCCTGCTGAAGTGATCTGTGCTTGTTGGTGCTTACAGCATTGTCCACCTACAATGACCATCACCCACACTATGTTCAGATTCAGATGCTTTGTGTTTCTCAATGAAAGGTAAAGGTTCACTCTGTGGTCCTTGTGTTGATTACACAGAATTTGGTAGGTGTGGGTGAGGTGCCTGGGAGGCCATCCAGCTGGCGCTCAGCCCTTGCATGAAAACTGCAGCTCTTTCTGCTGTGTTGGGACTGTCTGTAACAAAGGCCAAAAATTGTTTTGAAATAATCTTGCAGGAGTTATAGACCATGCCACAGGAACCTTTTTTTCCAAGCTATGACAAAATATGCTGTTTCTTTCATTAACAGTGTGTAAAAAGTATACCTTTTTTTAATGGTTTTTATGTTTTTTTTTTTTTTTTATTAAGCCTGTTACCATTGTAAATGATGAGCTGTTGTAGGGCCTCCAGTTGCTATTAGTGGTCATGTAAACTAAATAAATTAGTTGATATTTAAGACAGTCAAATTATTCTGTCAGTACTGGCAAGCTGCACACCTGGAACCACAGTTTGCTGAAGAGCTAAGACAGCTTTTGGCTTCAGGAGCCTGCTCTGCAGAATTACCTTCATTATGCTTGATTCCAGTGGTATAGTTCAATGATTCACTCATTAAAAGTTGAGAAACTAATTGCCAGCTGAGACAAAAGTTTCTATGCCTGTACCATTCAATAAGGGACTGAAGTGGGATTGACAGAGCTAGTTTCAAAAATATGGAGAGGGATATTTTGAACAGAAATCATAGAAACATAGAAATGTCTGGATTGGAAGGGACCTTTGAAGGTCATCTAGTCCAACCCCCCTGCTGAGAGCAGGGACATCCTTAGCTAGAGCAGGCTGCTCAGAGCTCTGTCAAGCCCCACCTTGAATGGCTCCAGGGATGGAGCCTCAACCACCTCCTTGGGCAACCTGTTCCAGTGCTCCACCACTCCCATGGTAAAGAACTTCTCCTCATTTCTAATTCAGATCCACTCCTTTCCAATTTAAAGGCATTGCCCCTCATCCTTTCACTCCAGGCCTTTGTAAACAGGCCCTCTCCAGGCTTTTTGTAAGCTCCCTTCAGGTACTGGAAGGTGGCTGTTAGGTCTCCCTGGAGCCTTCTCTTCTCCAGGCTGAACAATCCCAGCTCCCTCAGCCTGTCCTCAGTTGTACTTAACAACTACACATAGGTTACTGAGTCAAATACAAAAATGCTGACAACATAAGAAAAAGCACTTTAAAAAGATTTATTTTTTTACACCAATTTGGAAACACTGGTTTGTATGTGTTTAATTACACTAGACAAAAGTTTGTTTAAATGCAGTTTATAGTGAAATTTCACTGAAAAATTAATCTTGTAAATTATCATTTTATCATGTTAAAAATGCTAACCCTGAAGATTTGGTAACCTGTATAATAGTCTGTGATCCATGAAGCTATTCAGACAACTGTCTTTTAGTGATTACTTTGAAGAAGCTAGGTGTCTGATTACCTGTTAGATGTATGCCTGAATTTACACCATGAGTAGTCAATTTTCCTGGTTAATAATTGCTTAAAAAATGGTAATACTCTTGGATCTCACAGGCTGGGGGGGGTGGGGGGGGGATAAAACCAAGGTATTTGTTTTGTTTAGTACCGGTAAGTTTAAGCAGTCCCTATTTGGCTTTCATTGCAGGTATCTGCATGGACTGCATCTTTATCTTGCCAGAATTTTACTTCTCTTGGAGGGATTAGGAATGTGAGATGAATGTACCATCACAGTTTATACTGGTGAAACTTGTACCTCAGCTGAAAACACACAATCTAAATTTTGGTACAGTGGTTCAGTGTGTGGAAGCCTTTCTGCCAACACTTAGACATGCACAGGTACTGGGATGTTGTCCACAAATAGCTTCAGATGTTCAGGGTGAAAATATTTATAATGAGTGTTTGCAGTGCAGAACCTAGGGATTGTTACTTGTCATGTGACAGTGGTTCTTGTCCCTTCAGAAAAGTTGTTAGTTACCACTGAATACTTTAAACACTAGTAGCTTTGTGGTAAACTAGGCCTAATGTCAGATCAGGAGACAGCTCAAGTATGTTGTAATCTTCTGGAAGAGATGGTTGTCCTTAAATTTGTCAGATTCAGCAAGGTGAGCTGGAGTTTTGGCTTGATTAGTTCAGCAGCTCAGTAAGGCAGTAGCAAAGCAGCATGTAGTTCACCTTAAAAATTGAAATCAAGCTGTACCAATAATCAGAAAAAGACTTTTTCATTCCCTTAATGCAGATGTCTGCTTCCCTTCTGGCATGTTTGTGTATGATGTGGTTCACAGGAATGAAAATCCAGACTGATCAATTCTGTAGTGCTCTCAAACAGCGTCTCCTGGAAGGACCCATCAGACAAGTACTTGTGGGTAACATTAATGTGAGACTTTTATACAAGCATAGTTCAGTAAACAGTTAGATGCTGAAAGATGTTGGCCAGTTACATGCTGTAGCCTACAGGTGAATTTTAACGGTGAGGTTATTTCAGTGAATATTGGTTTAGTAGCTTTCTTGCTACATCTGTCTTAAATATAATTGTGCTACGATTTTTGGAAAGTTGGAAGATTTTAAGGCAGCTTTTCTGAAATCTAGTCTAATCAAGGACAGCCTTTTCTGTTTCTGTCTCCTTTACTAAGTAAGTTGTGGCATAACTTTACATTTCCCTGGGGTGTTTGAAATGGACATACTATGAATAATGAATTCATGAAGGTGTTCTGCAGATCATCCTAATAGGCTGCTGAACTCAGTGACCTGTATGGCTGAGGCTTCAGTACTTTGTACTGGAACAGGTCATGTGCCCTCTGCTATGTTTTTAAAAGAAAACAGTGACAATACAGAAACTTTCAAAATAAATATCAAAATGCTTATGAACAATGCCATGCCTGCAAAGCAGGTGCATTCCTTGAGAAGGAGAGACTAAGCTCTGTGGTTTTTCGGTCCCATTCCCCTCAGCTGCCTACAGAAGAAGGATGGGATGGATGGCAGAGCCAGGTGTAGCACAGTCTGGCTGCAACACATCAGTCTGGCTGCATACATCATCCTTTGTTCTGAGGAGACAGCACTAAACCCTAAAGTGGGATATGAAGTGCTGGTCAGGTGCTTGCTGTTCATGAAATTTCCATTCATAAGTTGGGTTTTAGAGGAAAGAAATCATCTGATAGACTTGCTTGTTCATTCATCACAGCTGCAGATGCAGCCCAGCAGTGAAGGAAGCAGTGGGTGGAGTGAAGGTGACTGAGCGAATGATGCTCATCTGCCCTATGCTTGTAGTTTATTCACTGCTGTCAGTGAAGTTGTCTGTTCTGGCTGCTGTGAATCTGTACAGGCCTGATGGTTGCCTCGGCCTAAGAGCTGGTAAATGTTATTGTGGGTTGGAGCAACCAGTCCTGCAGTGCAGGCTTGTGTAAGATGCTCGTTTGACACAATTAAGCTACCATCTAGGAGTGAGTGCTGTTGTGTTCAATCCCAGCTTTGTGGGTGCAAACCAAAATAGATGCATGAAGGTATGAATTTACATGGCTTTAATTATATTTTGTGTGCTTTTAATTTAAGCAAGTGCAGCGTGCAGGTTTAGACAAGCTCTCAAGTCTGCAAGTAAACTAAAGTTCACCTGGGTTGCAGGCTAGGGGAACTCAAACTTGCTAAACTAAATCCTTGAGAACTGGAGTAGCATGTGTTTGTAACTTCTCTGAAGATCCGAGTTTAGGGATCAAAACCATTTTAAACGATGCTATTAGGGTTATTTTTTTTAGCTCCAGAAACAAGGTGGAACGCTGATAAGTTTTACTGCTTTGGTACTCAATGAACTGATCTTTGAGGTAGTCAAGAGACTTACAGCTACTTGCAGCTTTTTATTTGCAGAAACCAGACATTTTCTGTGTCTGGAGTGGGTCCAAGTCAATAAGCAGAGGTGAGTGAGAAATGACCCAGGGTGCAGGTGCAAGGCTGAAGAAAGGAGGCCTGAAAGAACTTTTGGCAGCTAAACAAGAAGGAGGAGTTTTTCAAGATGGGAGGTTATATGGCTGTCACTATCAGGCAGCAGGTCCATGTTTATCCTGCATATGTTTAGCTTTTAAATTTTGACCTGATGGAAAAGTCATGGATGGGAGTAAGGTTATGGAATGAGCAGTGTGGCATAGGTTGGGGAAAGATGGCTTCACTGCCACGGGAAAGGCAACATGACCATCTAGCACAAAAGAAGTGACCCTTTTAGTAGGCAGATGCTTGGAGAGTCCTCGTAGATAATCGGGGCATTACTCAGCACAGGGAAATATAAGAGGCTGCAAGGATTGCATTCCCTGGGAGTTACCAAGGTCAGCACTTGGGTGCAGGTTCCTCCAGCGGTAAAAAGGGTGCAAGGAGCTGTGTGTGGTGAACAGCCATGAGAGGAAAAGGAGCAAGGAGGAACAGTGGAGATATCCAGAGATCATGGCAAAAGCAGAGGTAATGGGATATTGCAAACAGCATCAGGAGGAGGGGGATAGATAAAAGCTGGATTTGTTAGCAGAAAGACAGGCTGATGCCTATGAGTGAGCTGTTCAGTGTGGAGGGAAGAAATGGATGCCTGTGGCATGGAGGGAGGGACAAAGCGTGTGTCAGGGAAGCCCTGTGGGTTAAGCTGAACCTCCCCAGTGCAGCATCTGTGATGGACTAATCAGCCCCACTGCAGTTCTCAAAAATGCTGCTCTGCTTCCTAATGCGTGTCAGGCCCCAGGTAGCATTGAGGTGGTAGTGTGGCGTGAAGACTGGGGCTCCTTTCCAGGCTGATGGTGGGACACCAGCAGCTGTTGACCCTGCAGGTTTTGGGGAGGGGATAGCTGTGGGGGATATCTGAGTTACTGTGCTGTCTTGGTTGGGACTCAAGCGGTGTTTGGGGCTCAGCTCTGGGCTTGGTAGTGCAGGCGGATCTGGTCTGCTCCACAAAGATAGTGCTCACTCAGGGTAAAGCCACAAAAGAGCTTGGATAGGACTGGGTTATGGCACTGCTAACCAGATGATACTGCCCGGGGTACCAAAGGAATAGGGCAATTAAGAGGTACAACCAGTAACAAACCTATTTATTAACAGACAGTAACTAGAATAGCTGTGGGTCATGGAAATATTGAAGGAAATAATGAGAAATAAAGAAGCAGAAACATTCCTTTTATCATCAGGCTTAAATCTGCCATCCAGACACCTGCATCAGAGCTGGGGAATGGGTACGGTTGGAGAGCATTGCCATAGAGCTGCCAACACTGGAAGCTTTTATATTGGATTCAGCCGAGCTTTGTGTAACTATGTACAATAAACATAGCCCTATACAGATCTGTGTGTTTTTGGGTGTGTATTAAATGTAAGCAGAGTGTACAACCAATCCTGTTTTCCTGTTGAGTACAAGTATTGTTTCAGTTTGCCACCAGCTGTCTGTAGCCACCCTTTCTCAAGGGAAAGGCACGGGAGGAGTAGGTCTGTGCCCTGTAGTGAGCTGTGATGCACAGGGAGGCGCTGCCTTCCTCCTCCTTGTCTTGTTGCCTCTGCAGGCATAGAAGTGAAATGATTTTGTGCACTTGTGTTTTGCAGGTGTGATTTTTCTTTTTCTGATATTTTTTTTAATTGCTGCTGAGGAGTGTCATGGCTTTAATTTCCCTATGTATCTTTTCTTAGAGACGTGGGACAAATGATTGAGAAAAATCTCATTATGCTTTATAGTATCTCCAGGTCAGACACCTTAGAAATACTAGCCTTAAGTAGTAATATTTTGATTAGGTTTCTGCTGACTATGGCTGAAAATACCACAGCAGATCTTCTGGCTATCTCTAATCTGAATTCAGAAGAAATCAAAATTTGTTTTTTTCATAAATAGCTTTAAAATCAGAAGTTTTCATTGTGAATGAGCCATTGTGATGGATGATTTGCTGTTTAGCCACAAACCTGACTACCTGGTAACTGTATCCTTGCAGCTTTTAGTGGGACGTACTTTAGGTTTAAAGTTCCTACTCAAGCAGTCTTTTTTCATGTCGCTCTATTGAGATCACCCTGTGCTTTCTGTGTTTAGCCTCTCTAAGCAATCGATGCATGCATCTTAGAACAACGTCCTGCAGTGCCTCACGTAGATTGTTAGTAATAAATATGGGATGCAGCTTCCCTGAAGTCCTATTATCTTCCCACATAATGTATAGAGGGCATCGCATCCTTGGAATAGAGTCCTGCCTGAATATAACAATACTCACTGATTTTAATTCAGAGCAGTGCTGAAAGAACCAGAGTGAGAGCTGTGTAAAAGCATTTTCTTTATCTCTTCAAAGAGTTCATTAAAGTAACTTGTGGTAAAATACTGAATTTAAATAAAAGTAAAAAAAATCCCAGGAACTTAAATGACTGTCTTGTTGGAATAGAGCACCTGGCAGTGGGTCATTGTTCCAAGTTCTTCCCAGTTATTTTAAGAATTGTGAAACAAGCCTTTAGTATTGAATGCAGCTAGATTTCTTCAGAGAGCTAAAAGAGATGTTTATAGACCTAAATTTCAGATGTAGGTATTCTAATGTCTGCTGGCTAATTATTTCTTGGCAATTCATTACAATGGGCCACATTTGAGACTTGGATATTTCATTAGCAGCCTTATCTTCCTTCTTTGTTCAGCTGTTTGTATAGTTGGCATTATTTAATACTCCTCATCACAGTGTCAGAAATGGTGAAGGGATTAAATTTTTATCTTGCATGAAATATTATAATTGCAATTATTTTAGTAACAATCGTTGACATTTGTGCATTTGACCAATTTTATCCTATACTACCTAAAAATGTTGTGGCATGCTGAACTAGTGTTTTTTTTCCCAGCACAGTGATGCAGCATTGCTCCTCCTTGTGTCTGATGGAAAACCTGTCTGGCTTTTTCTCTTTGGTGAGTGGAAGGAGGCTGATTAGGTTACACGGAAGATGAAACGGTTGCAACTTGTCCTCGTTGCACTGTTTTATCAGCTTGCTTCCTTACTTTGCTGAGAAGTGGTTTGGCTTGGATTGAGGAGTCCTCCTCCTTCAAGATGGAAGAGCCAATATTTACAAATTGGTGGTAACTCGCTTTGTTTACTTTTTGAGGCCTGAGAGTTGGACACAACTCTGTGGCTGGTTTTATGCTTTAGGGACATAACAATACTTCATCTGCTTCCAAGATGCAGTTATGGTCCCTGTAGTAAGAACATATCTGCATTTGAATACTGGAAGATTTAATTTGTCTTGTATGAAATGTTTTGCTTCTGTTAGCTTCTGTTTGCGCTGGGTTCAAGTGCTTTGTCTCAAGGCATGACATTGAATTATCCCCAGGGGAGAGAAAAGTGCAGGCAGGGAGAGAACCCCTAGGTGGCATCAGAAGCCACCTGATTTTTGGCTTCTGCATACTAGAGAGGAGAGGTGAGGGTGGGAGGGGGGGTCCTGCACTCTGGGAGGCCAGAGGTGACTTGCAGATGTACCTGGCTTGGATGCGCTTTCCTGTCTCAAGAACCTGTGCTAGCAAAAGCTTGTGCTGCATTAGCTGAGCAATAGATATAGTCATCACTTCACTAATTCAAACATGTTTCAACCTTTTGTGGCCCTACTTTCTAAATATTTAATTGAAATGCTTTTATAGCCATTTTAATTCTTTATCAACGTAAGCCAAGACAGACAGTGTAGCATAGCATATGTTAAGATGTTAATTGAATAGCAGCACACATTAGTGGTTGTTTCATCATTTTCTTCATAGATGATCTTTGGCTCCAGTTTAACATTTTTTTGTGCTTCTGAATGGCAGGTTATATAAAGATATATTTAGAACTGTTAGTCTAAGAAAAAGAAGCATTAATTCAGTAAGATTAAGGATTAGAGGCTGAATCCTTCAGGCACTGCTGGGACACAGTGCTTGTCATGGTAAGGGTGTGATAATAGTACCTTTCTGATAGTACCACTTACTGTAATAGGGTTGGTAATCCTTTTGAGTGGTTCCTCACAGCATGCAGAGTAAATAGATTTGTTGTTTTTTGTTTTGTTTGGGTTTTTAAAAATTTCTTTCTTTGTTTGTTTTGTTTATTTGTTTGTTACTTGAAGTCATCAGAGTTGTGGAAGAAATATCTGAGCTTTCCATAAGGATGTGTGGTCAGTTTAATAACAACCCTCTCTAACATGGCTTTCAGAAAGATGGCTTCGCCAAAACTGTCACTGTTGGCATTTCATAGTGGAGTCCAACTTGCTTTCCTTGGTAGCTAACTGAGCTTTTGCAAGAGGCAAGGAGGCAGCAGCAGAAAGAGCTCTTGGCTGCTGTCAACTCACAAATACTTCCTGTGCCTGGGAGACATAGGCCTGGCAAATGCTACTTATGTGGTATTGCTCCCCATAGAAGCAGCCTTTCAAGACTACTTGTAGACTCTGTTGTTAAATAGGTCAATAAACAACCTTTGGAGATTGTATGGGGGAAAGATGGATGCTGTGGGAAATGGAGGATTTCAGACCCAAGTAATTTTTAAAAGGCCATGTGGCCGAATTAATTCTTCCTTGGCAGACAGCTCTAACTGCTGTCTTGGGTATCCTTCTCATACAGAAGGGTTGTTTTCAGATATCTGAGTATAAACATTGGGGCAGCAGTGTGTTGCCAGACAGTGTTAGGGTCATACCCATGGGCTACAGGTGAGCAGTTGGGAGAGCTTCTGTGGCCCTGAACAGCTCCTGCTCCTGTTCATTTGCTGGAGCTGTGCTGAGTTGTTGCTGGTCTTGTGTTGAACTCTCAGGAGAAAAGACTTTAGGATTTTTTTTTTTTTCTTTTTGGTTTGTTTTGTTTTTTCCCCTTCTCCAAAGAAAGCTTATTTTATAACTTTATAAACCTTGTCTCTCTCATTGCTAGTTGCCTGAGAGGGTAATGCAAGATTACTGGAAACAGGGAGCCCTTCGGTGGGCAGCTCTTGCTTTCGGGTCAGGAGTGTATCCTGTCTTCATGATGTATGGCACAGCTATTAGCAGTGATGGAAAGTTGTTACTTTTCATAAATGGCATTAGGGTTTGGCAGAAATCATGTTTTCTCTCGGCTGTCCAAAATGTACCAAGCACATGAAACGCAGCCTCAGAGGCTGTTTTCAGGAGGGTGTTCCATTTTATTCAAATAATTGCAGTCTTGGGCTGAAGGGGGATATGAAGTGTCTCTGGCAACTTCAATGGTGGTCTGAAAATTGTAATGAAAAAAAATCACTCTTGGCTTCTGGGTTTGACCACCTAGTCACATCATTATGGTATTTTGCACTGTAAGTTGTAGCTCGGCTTGTCTCCTGAATTTTGGTGAACTGGACTTGTCATTATTATTATTGACATTTTCCACCATTCAAGGATTGAGTCCACTGCTACTGCTCAAATGAGGAGATCTGTGTTCTGTGTGACATTTGGGACTGGGAGGTCCTCAGGCTGAGCAAAACCACAGTGTCCTAGAGGTGCTGCTGTCTCACTTCTGCTGGGGACACAGCTGAGAGCCCCTTTGCTAGAGTCCCAGGACAGGAGTTATGCTGCAGCGGGTGGGTGTTCATGCAGTGTGTTCACTGTACGTGCCCACTTAGCTGTATGTGCTAGCTTTCCTAGGGAGTGAATGATCTGCAGTTGGAAAGATGATAAGGGTTGATTTCAGTGGCTGTGCAGGCTTTTAGAAGATTTAAAGTTAACAGGGGCAGTAGCTAATAAGTTGGAGGGCTTTCTTTTACCCCTCCCACACACCTTCCTCTTTCTGGTCTCACAGGCATAAGGCTTCTCATTTCTCTTGTGGTTATATGGCTTCTACTGTTTGCAGAATTAAGGAAATACTCAGCGTGGTCAGAGCAACGGAATTCTGACACCTCTTGTAATATGGGCCTGTATTGCTCAGTGTAGTTCAGCTACCTATTCCTGAAAGTATTGCTTAATTAGAGGAAGGTTGGCAGCATCTGGTTTTATGCCACTTCCAAAAAAAAAAAAAAGACATCTCATTGCCGCCTTCTCCCCCTTTTCCCCCTTCGTCTCTTCCTCAGTGTAAACCCAGCTGCACACCTGGAGAGAAAACACACTCCTCATTCTGCCCATGCCAAATCAGGGCTGTTAAAATGGGGCTCTTTTCAGTAGAAATAAATAGGTCAGGGAAAGCAGACATGCATACTTTGGCATAAGATAGAAGAGCAGTTTGAGGAAATGCTTTAGTCTGATTTCCCTCCTCCCCATTCTCCTCAGGATACTTTCAGGAGTTTGTCAACGTGGCTACAGCATTTAGGAGCTTAAATTACTGCAGCCTTTGAAAATTACCTTCAAGATTCTCTCAAAAGTTTTGGGCCTAATGGTTAAGTCAAAAGCTGAGGCTGTTAAGATGGGCTGGAGGCTTTCCAGGAAGACTTTCCTGGAAGCATGTTCCCTGGGAGGATATAGGACAGGGTGTCTCCATGAAACACAGTGGCTTTTGCAGGGAGCCACTCTACTATGCTTCTTGAAACCACAGGTTAAGAAAAAAACCCATTTTCTTTGTTGTTTTACTATTTAGTATCATAGAAACATAGAATGTTAGGGGTTGAAAGGGGCCTCTAGAGATCGAGTCCAACCTCCCTGCCAAAAGCAGTATCACCTAGGGCATGTTGCTCAGGAACACATCCAGATGGGTTTTGAAAGTCTCTAGAGAAGATGACTCCACAACTTCTCTGGGCAGCCTGTTTCAGTGCTCTCTCGCCCTCACAGTAAAGTAGTTCCTCCTCATGTTGAGGTGGAACCTTCTCTGCTCATGTTTATATCCATTGTTCCTTGTCCTATTGCTGGGCATTACAGAAAAGAGATTGCCTCCTTCTGTTTGACACCCACCCCTCAGATATTTATGGTAGAAGCTGGGCTCTTGTTTTTGAGCTGCTGGTGGTAGTTCTTCAGAGGTAAGTAGGTTGATCCAGACTGGTGGTGTTTGGGGCAGAGTTGACATCTTTGAGGAGCATTGCTCTAGATAGTAGAACAGGACTACGTCTTTCTTCAGTTGCTCAGTATACCTTAACTTTCAAACAGTCTGCATGACAGTATCCACCAAGCAATACTTTAATTGTTGATTGTGGTAGTGTCATTGAGGTTTTTTGTTTTGTTTTTTCTAGGGGGAAAGTTTTGGTATATAGTTATATGCTTCCAGGTTGTAGTGGTGGGTCAGTATCTGGTGCAGTCTGGTAAATCCAAGATGGCTGTAAAAGCAGTCACCTTTGTTATCACTTGTAAGGGACATCTACCCCAGGATCAGAAAAGGCACCTTGTCCTGGATGAAATCTCTTGAAGTAGTCTGAATTAAATTTTACTTGGAGTAAATGAGCTAGTTTAACTTCATGAAGACTGTCAGCATGAAGAGCAATGAAAGAGAGAGTAATGTCAGCTGTGCTTCTAGGTGTGGGTGAGTCACAGCAAGCCTCCAGGAGGAGCAGTGCTGGCTGCTGGCTTACAGAATGGTTTCTAAGTTTAGTTTTCCAATGGGCTCAGGTCCCTAATATACTCAAATGGTTATTTTCATTAGTGAGAACATCTATTGCTCCTGCTGCTCTCCTGCAGCTGCTCTAGATGTGTAGCAAAGCATGCAGGGAACAGTCTCCAGACGTTAGAAATGGCTCTGTGTAGGGACTGATTCAGCCTTGCTTTTGGGATTGCTGGTTGCAGTTATGGCAGTAATTGCAGTTTGACAGAGGCAGAAGAAGACTGACTGTTTTGTAAATGAATTTTCAGTTTTCAGAACAAATCTGTCCTGTTAGTGAAGGAAGAAGTGGGGTGAATAAACAAAAGTGGCGAATACATTGTAACTGGGATGGCTCTTCCTTTGCCATCTTTGTCATTTGTCCTTTTATCTCTCGATTCAGTGGAGATGCATCCTGCAGCATCACAAGATGGAGCTTTTCTGTGCAGTGCTCAGGATCATGGCATGGTCACTGCCCTAACACCCTCTCAGTCAAAGGACTGGTTCCTCAGGGTTGCTGTTGCTTGACTTTGATGTACATTAGCTCCACTGGAAGGCAAATAAGAAACAGTGATATCATTAGGCACAGGCTTTATAGAATCAGGCCATGTTAATCCTGTCCTCTGGTTAGGATGAAAGGAACCTCAGTTTACCACTAACACATTTTAATGATGTCCTCCCAGTATACTATGGTGCACGGAGCAGGAAATGACAAGAAGTTGCTGTTAAAATGGACATCATGCTTATCCCTGCTGAAGCCATAGGACCTTTGCCTTTTAAAATGTCACAACATCTGCTTGCACATTGGAGGACAAGAACTTGACTACCGTTTTTCTGCCAGCAGTTGACAAAAAGGAAACACAGAGAAACTATATTTGCTGCCCCTTATTGCTCCTTCACTGCAGCTCCTTGACACTGGTGGTCATTGCTGTAGGAGCAGAGGTCACAACTGGAAGAGCCTGAACTAAATTTTGAGAGTTTACATTTACTGACTCAGACCACTATTTGGAGCTGGACAGCTCTAGGGGTTTCCTGCCCAGCTGCCTCCTGGCAACTTGCCTTTTTGTCTTTGCTAGAAGAAGATATTAATGGAGATGGGTGTGCGATGTGCAGTTTGGCAGAACCTAGCAGGACAGGAAACCATGCTGGCTGAAGCATTTTCTCCTGAAAAGCCAAGCGCACAATGTCGTTTGCAGGTCGGTAGAGGCTGTACTTGGACTAAGTTTGATCTGCTTGTACTCTGCATCCCCTTATCTTCTGTGCTCCTTTTCTGCATTAAGCTATTGTGTGAAGCCATAGAAGAGATCTAAGTACAGAAATGGGCACATAGCACTGAGCCCTGTTGCCATGGGCGCTGCTTCGTAGCTGTGTAGAGGCTGCGGATCTGTAGCAGCACCGGGATTGTGAGGCCCTACTAGAGGCAGGAGGTAGTAGGGGAAAGGTGGAGTCTAGGGTGAAGGAAGTGCTGCTGGAGCAGCTGTGTGTTTCAATATGCCTTGGTCAGCTTTGGGTCAAGATGCAGTGATAACTCTTGGCAGCAACACCAGCTTTCCGTGCTTGGTGTCTTTTGACTTTTCTAGTAAGACAGCGATTTTTGAGGAGCGAGATGACATTTGGGCTTCTTTTTTCAGTTGCTATGATAGATGAGTCTTCCTGAAGGCAAGGAAAAGATCCCATTTCACCATCCTTAGCATTCTCAAAAATCCACAACTCTGCTTTACTCCCTCCTTGGTGTTCCCAAGTGTCCACCCACCTGAGTGTCCTATATACAAAGCTGGCTCAAGTGGATGTCTGTTGGTGTATCTACTTGAGTTGGACTTGTGTATTTAAAACTATTGTTGTGTATTTAAACCTATTGGTTTTTAACCTATCTTTTATTGTATTCTGTCACTATAGCATATGCAGTTCTTGTATAGGAAGGGGCATCAATATTGACAGCTTTTGCACAACAGATATTTAGACTGCCTGTTTTCAAAATGAGGTGTTGTGACAATCAGGACAATCAAGCTCCTGACTCTCTGAGCATCTGATACAACAGTAGATGCTGTTTCAGTAGCTTTGATTCCTATCACCACCAGACACTAGAGCAGTTTGTTTTGCTTGTTTCTCTCTTAGGATTTTAGTACATCCATCAGACACCTTACTTGGTCTTTCTTTGTATATGGTAGCACCCGTTCAGAAGGTAAAGTAAATGGAAATGAGATGTTTTGTTGTGTTAGCAAGAGATTGAATTAAGTTTTATTCTATTAGGAAAAGAATCACTCCCTGAACTCCAAAAATGGTTGTTTAGTGAATGTTCAGCAGGTGTCCAGCAGAAAAGATTATTGGTTTTTGCATGTTAAAGCTCCTGCTCTTCTTCAGAGCAATGTTACAATGCCTTCAACTAATGCAGTCAGACCAAGTACATGAAGTACAACACCCTTAGGAAACACAAAATCTGCTTATAGATGTGTTTATAGGAAGTATAATAAATTCCATAAAGTTTGCACTCCTTGGCACATGTACTAAGGCCATTTATGGCATACTTTAATTCAGTCTCCACTTAATGCCTTCCTAATAAGCCACCTGGGAGGTAGCGGGACTGACCTCGAAAACTCCAAAGTTGCCAGTGGGATACCAGTTGTCTACTTTGTAACAGCTCTTTGGAAGGCTAGAAGGAAATGTCTTGGAGTGGTGGGATTTACTAACCACAGGGAGAGGGAGGTGTTAAGCGTGTTTACAGATGAACAAGTAAAATGCATCTGAATTGTGGAAGAGCTTACTCTAAAAGTAGTGACGTCCATCCTGGCTGCTTTGCAACTTGGGATAATAGCTCCCATTCATAGTGATATTTCATATTAAAAAAAAGCCAAACATTTTATGAAGGAGCAAACCAGCAAGAACTCTAGCAAACATTTAAGTTTGGGGTAATTGTCTACCAATAAAAAATGTCTGGATGTGTATTCTTCCATAGACTTAGGGGATATTTCACAGCAGGAGATTAAGCCTGTAGTACAGTGATAGAAATTCTAGTATGTAATATGGTTGTCATTGCTGTTTAGATTAATTCAAGATTTCTATTCTCTCTTTCTTTCTTCTTGTCTAGCAAAACCGTACAATCTAAAGTGGACTGCATTTTGGTAAGTACAACTTGAGAATGCTTTTCAATATTTAATAAACAGCAAGACCGAAATAGATGTCTCTGGAGACTGACAGGTATTATGAAGCCTTTCCTTAGCAGTGCTTTAAGGTGCTACCACTAAAGTGATTGAAATTAGTTCTCATTGCCAAAAAAATACATGATGTGGGTTTGGTGTTTATTTTCCATGGAAGTCATGACCTCATTGCCAGCAGCAAGTGGCTGGCTATGATTACCACTTGTAGAACTGTCAGTACAGATACAGCACAGAAACTGATTTGTAAGCACAATTTTATTAAATGCAAGATTATGTATTGCACGGATCAGAGTATGCAAAAAGCTAATTGTGCCTTCAAGTTCTATTGCTCTTTAGGCCTTTAATGGTGAGGATTATTGCTTTTGTTGCTGTTCCCTTGAAAGTTAATTCATGGCCAGTACTACATTTTAAGGAAAGAGCTAGACTGAATTGCATGTTTGCACAAAACCTGTCAGACTGTCCTGGTCTGTGAAAATCTTGCAGGTGTCATAATTACCAGATTTTTGGCTTGTTCTTTGAAATCATGCTGACCTCAAAAGTTGCAAACCATCTCAGGTACCTTCCCAGAATTATAACACTACAGGTCCTCTTAGTGCTGCTGTACTACTTAGGACAGACACATACAATTTTTTGAAGAAGAAAAGCCCTTGAAGTGCATAAACATCATCTTCCTTTGTGCATTGCAATAACAGGATCTAGAAAGGGATAAGAGATTATTTCTGGGAAGCAAATATGTAGCACTACCTCAGAAAGAGTTTTTGTTTGGTTGGTGGTTTTAATAGTGAGTAGGTTGCAAGTTTCTTTGGGTCAGAGTTTGAGTTCTTAAATCTTAAGACTGGGAGGGGCTGCTTATTCTGACTTTCTACCTTCAGCATTTCATCCAGAAGTACCAGCAGGTAAGATAAAAAGATGACATAGACAACCAGCTGGATGCTATCAGGTAGAATCTGTTCAGCTGTATGACTGAGCCAAATAAGAATGCTCCTTAAATCACATTATCAAAAGCTAATTCAGATGGTACTGAATTCTCTTTCCTCAAAATGTTGTCTTAATTTATTGTGGTAAGAGGTTTAAGGTAAGCTGTATTGTTGTATTACAAAGAAAGTTACGACTCAGTTTGGCCTATGCTTAAAAATTCCTATATGCATCCAACTGAAATAACGATGCAAAATGTCTTTTTTTGGTCAACTTTATTCCTCATTGACATTTGTGGACATGAATTAGGTGTCTTTAAGATCTTTTTTTTTTTTGTACATGTGTCTTCAGTGGCAAAAGGGCAAAGTGCAAAATTGCACTTGTAAAACTCTTAACACCAGGGTTTTTTTGTGGTGAAAAAAAAAGGAACTGGGGTAGGCCTTCCTAAGTAGCATCAATGAGGGAGTAAATAACTAGAAGGTTAACTGGACATCTGCTTCTTGGAAATCCATTAAAAAACCCCCCCCAGAATTATACTAGGACTACTCTTGCATTAAATTCTGCAGATTTGCAGACGCAGGAATTATTAGTTTGTATGAGCCCGTTCATTCCTGTAGGTCTCAGCCATTGGATGGACAAGCTGTTTTTCTGAGTAGTGCTCCTGGATGCAAAGCAGTGTCCATAGCTTGACTTAGAACAGACAGCTGTATCCCGATGGTCTGATTTTCTATTCCAGATGCCTCCTTTTCTGGCCTGTCGATATGTTCAGAGGAGTCCTGTCAAGAGTGGAAAGGCCACTGTAGGTTAGCAAAGGTAGATCTAATGCTGTTCAGGTAGTTTAAAAAAGAAGTATCCAAGATCAGAATAGTTTCAGAAAATAAAAATGAAGCTGAGTTCTGACAAAATGTTTTCTGAATTTTTACATGGTTTTGGAATGCAGCTCTGCATGACAGGATCTAAAAGTATGTTAAACTAAAGGACCATGACTATATAGCTCTAAATACCTTGTTTGGAGCTTCCTTGCAGCCCTATCCAGTTTTGCCCTCCAGAGAGTAGATGAGCAGGTTGCTTCTTTGGTGAAATGTGTATGGGTTTGTCAGAGCTGTCTTGTGACTGGGGTACCAGCTGCCTGCAGAGTGTCCAACTCCCAAGTTTATGAGTAGGTCAGAACATTTCCTTTAAGTGCACGTTCTTACATGTTTGGTTCAGATAGAAACCTTTTCAGGGCCTTTAAATCGGTGTCTGAGGAATAAAGGGACGAGGTCCTTCCCTTGTCTCATTCCTTACTGTAAAGAGGAGGCTTGGGACGAGTTCTGTTGGGAAGTGCTGATGATCCCTTAAAGCATCTGAACTTAATCAGTTTGCTAGCAATCCTAAAAAACACCAGTAGAGGAAAACTGGACTATGCTGTGGCCGCTTGCATTTGGTAGCACCAGTTACAGCCGCTGTGTGCTGAGCCACACACAAATGCTCTTTTAGCACATAGACTGCCTAGTTCAACACAGGATAGCAATAAAGAGAGAAACATGAAGAAGCAGCAGAGGTGATGACAATAGTCCTTGTTGTAGAGGTAGCTAGTGGCAGAGGATTACAGAAAACAGCTCGTATGAGGGCACTGGGCTGGCAATTGCTCATACAAGAGACCAGTTATATGCCTCTTATTTGTTATACTGCACCACTTACATTCTGACATACTGTCAGTTTCTGGAAGATTGTAAGAAAATCATTGTATGCTGTGGAATCCAAAAAAGATAATTAGCAAGAACTGTGGTGTAAACAGCCATTAAAAATTCATTATAACATCTTTTTAACTGTAGTAAACATGTCTAGCAGTAGATTCTCTTATGACTTTGCTTGTTATATTTTTTACCACATGCTAAATGAACTCTTGAACCTGATTTTTTTTTTTTTTTAATGGTGTGCTCTGTATAATCACTCGGCAAGAAAGCTAAGGTTTCTTTCCTTAGTCCTCTGAAAAGAGAGTGCTGGATCGATGGCCATCAAAGCCAAAACTGCTGATGGCTGGAGTGGTGACTGTGGGCAGCAGCAGTGTGTAAGATCTGTTGAAGCAATGTACATTGGTCCTGCTGTGGGGAAGGTGGTAGTTTGTTGCTTGTCTTTTTGGTCCTGCAGGAGACAGGCAGGTCTATGAAGCTTTGGTAGCTGTGCTTGGACACTGTCAGTACAAAGCTGCCATGTGTTTTTAGGGCTTGTTTGGAATATTTAGCACCTGAAATATGCTTCTGCTTCTGTTCAGATAAAGCGTATTAAATGTATTAGCAGCTTTTTGGAATAGTAGGTTCTGTTTCAAGTATTAGCTATTTTCTGTCTAGATCATATTTCCAACAAACCATCTGACCTTGAGCAAATTATTTAACCTTTGCTTCTTGTTTCTCTAGTCACAAAGTGAGGAGACGATTGCTTGACTACTTTGCTATTCTTAGTCTGGTTGTTAAATAATAGATGTCTCTTCTGCTGAAGTATGACAAGTTTTAGAACCAGCCTGCCAGTAGGTGCGAGTTACATTGCCACTGACATAGCCTTTTTCACTTCTATTAGATTATAGTTAACTATAAACATTGAAAATGTGGCAAGTATTAAGATTGGTCCATGCTCTCTAAAATACTAGTCTTGTAAAAAGCTTGCAGCAGTGCCCCTGGACTTCAGCTCCTCTTGACCAGACCTCAAGGACATAAATAACCTGTAGTTCTGCCTTCCTTGTGGAAATATGAAATAGCTCAGATCTGAATGCCATTTTTCACTGTGTTCATTACAGAAGTTTTAATTTGGCTAATTGTTCCTTAGTATATTCTTTCTCTTTTTTATTTAAAGTTTGGGCTGACATATTTTCTTCTTTTAAAACAATCTAGACAAATCACGTTCCCTGGAGTTTTCCCATGGTAATCCCTTTTGACAACTTGAGGATAAAAGTTCACTAATGTTTGTGACCTGATTGTAAATGAGCAGTCAGAGAAAACCAGATAGATGGAACCAATGCACCAAGGTCAGGAAACCTTAAACAATATTCTGTGGTTCTGGAGACTCGCATGCAAATATCTAGGTTCTCTGTTTCAAGCAGAAACATGAATAAACTCATGTTTCTTAAACACAGATCAAGTCCTTCACCACATTCTGTGTTGAACTGATCTTTGTGCTGCAGAAAGTTTCAGTGTCTAGCTAGTGTCTGGCAGAATGGAACCAGATGTCAAATCCTGGTATTTTAATTATTAAAAAAACCCCAAAACAAACCAACCAACAAAAAAACAAACAAACCCCACAAAAACAAAACAAAAAAAAAACCACCCCCCCCCCCACAAAAAAAAAAAACCAAACAACAAAACCCCCAAAAAAACCCACCAAAAAACCAACCAACCAACCAAAAAAAACCAAACCACAAAAAAACCCAAACCATAAACAGCCCACAACATTTTGGCTGTCCTTTTATTTCACAGCTATTTATTTGCTCAATCAAAATGCCTGCTAGAATGAAAAAGAAAGTTGCATCTGTTCCTGAGACAACCTTGTTCTGTGTCTTTCTTAGGCAGCAAAAGGACAGATTGATTTAGAGCACATCTATGTGGCCACTGATGACACAAATATAAATGTAACAAATTAAACCAGAGATCCATGTTTTGTTCACTTCTTTAGTGAACTACTTGTGTTTGGTAACTGTCAAAAGAAAAAATACCAGATATTGCTGCTCTTTTATATATGTTACTGATAGTCTTTGCTTAGCTGTGACTTGAGGTTTCTAATTCTTTATCCTTAGTTTTTCTGTCTCGGAATATAAGATCATTCAGATATTTTGAGTACCTGATATATTTTTGGCTAAATTGAAGCCAAGTTGTGAAAATAAGTATGAACGCTGCTTGCTGAATCTTCCTTTATTTAATGTGTTTCCAATTACAGGAGATAACGCGTGAAGACAGAGGTGATGCTTTGTGATGGCTTTACACCTCACTCCTGCAAGCAGTTTAGCATGCTTATGCACTTTTCTAATGCAGCCTCAAGAAAATACGGCTTTTAAATAGCCTTTAGAGAATTAGAAAACTCTTCATCTGATTTGATAGAACCAGTGATTCAAGGTCAGGAAACTTCAAGCAAAATTTTTACTTAGATCCTTTTAAGTAGCAGAAAAGGATTCCCTGGACATTTTACATTCTGTATAGGTTTTAAAACTGCTGTAGCTTAAGTTTTAATGGGCTACACAAAGGGGAATTTGTCCAAGATGATGCCAGCATCGGAGTTTGCCTTTTGATGCTTTGGCTCTTTTCCACTCTATTGACCTATTTTTTCCACACTATTGACCCATTTGGGGTTTGGTGATGGAGAAAGTTTATATTTTGTGTTCTTGTTTCTTTTTACTCATTTCCTTATGTATCCAATTTAGCACAAAGGAAAACTCAGGCTGGATGAATCTTCTTTGTCAGTAGGCCAGCTGAAATCTTCCTCCACCTTCCCAAATATTTTTCTGTTTGCATTAAGAAATTTGAAAGTTTTGATACTTGGAACAGTTGCAGTAACAGTGTTACTACTGAATTAACCAGACCTTAAACACTGAGGGCTGGTGGATGTCAGCTAAGGCTGCAGAAGAGATTGTATCTACTGAGGTTTTAAATAAGTGTTAAGAGTTTTAGAAACGTTTAGAGGAAACAGCCTAAACAAAACATATAATATTTAACAAATTTTTAAAGTAAACAAAACATGATGTTTCCTGAATCTGCTTGCAATGTCATGATCCATCCCTTTGTTGTCACTTCTTCAGTTTTAAGATGATTTTCTCTAAATAGATTCAGTCTCATCTAATAGGCTTAGGTTCAGCTAATTATCACCCAGGTAGGATTACCTCTCTGAACTGCCTGTGACTCCTGGCTGCGCATTAACTCTTCCTGTTTCATGGAGGTCCTGCCTCCCCAGGGCTTCCCTGCAGCCCTCATGTGAAACTAGGGGAGTTGTGCACCAAGTGCTGCCTGTGGCAGGTGTAGAGAGGGGTGGATTTGGAATGAAAACAGAGAGGTAACATCACAATCCAGCTGCTTCTGTTTAGGATTTGAGAAAGCCATAATCCTCATCTGCTTCAGTTTTGCTGAGAGCCACTGGCTCTCTTGCATCCTTCAGAAAAGTTTCTCCTAATATCCTGGCCAATTTTTTTTCTCTACGGATATACTGTTGGAGTGGGGTGTATTTGATTCGTGATTTGTTTTGGGGTTTTTTTTTGTGGTTTTTTTTTATTCTTTTAATTAGGGGGTTTGATAGATAGGGCCTATGTAGCAAAGCTTCCACAGCTCAGGCAGGGCTCTTCCATGCATCCCCTTTATTTTGCCAGGGCACAGCAGAAGTTGCTTCAGCTGCAGTGGACACTGAGACTACTTCAGTATTTTTTGACTAGACTTTTAATATCTCTTCTAAAACATTGCTCTTTGTGTTGCAATCTGGAATGTTGGATTTGGAAGTGAGAGGTTTTCTTCCATCTCGGTGTCAGAGTCATCAGGGTTTTTTTGTTTGTTTTGCCTGGGATGCTTTTGCTGCACATGACCATGCAAGGTAATCTCACCCAAACTGTGTCCTTTGCTGTGCTGCTTTGACATCTGCTGTTTAAAAAACAAAGCATCCGAGTTCTTTGAAGAAGAGGAGGTCTAGTAAAGATGAAATTTCTACAGATTTTCTTGTGATTGTTTTATTTATGACAAGATAGAAATTTACAATTCATTTTTGTAAATTCTCTTTTTGAAGTACATTGATTTTTTTCAGTATTGTGTTTGTTAAAGGACAGTCCACCAGTCCAAATGCTGTGATCCATGAAGGAAAGGAGGAGCAGAGAATTTGACAAAATGCACTCATTAAGAAATACTTCTGGATATTTGATGGTCTGAGCACCACTGCTGTGTAAGATCCTGTAGAGCCACACAGAAATCAGTGTTAGTAAAATTCAGGAGTTTGTCAGAGGGGAAAAAAAACCCTAAACAAAACACAACCAAACACCCACCCAAATGTTGTGGTTTCTTGCAGTTTATAAAAGCAACATATCAAGTGTTTGTTACCTGGCTGCTGCTGGAAGTGTTTCTCTTGGCTCTGAGAACATCTGCTGCACTGCTAGTGGTCTGCTTCTGTGGATCAGTTTTGTGGTGGATTTAGACAGCAGGGATTAGCAAGCCCCTGTGTTGTCCCAGTGCCTTTCCCCAGATGGCATGTCCCACCAGCCCTTGCCCAGTCTGGGGTCAGGGACCTGTGCCTTGGGTGGAAAGCCATCAGGGAGGCAGTGGGAGCTCACCTCTCTCTAAAACTGCTGCTAAATTTGTGCCAGATCAAGTGAGGTGGATCTGGACTTGACCGAGGCTGGTAGGGAGCCCTAATTTGAAGTGAAGTTTAGGTTTTTCATTTCCCTGCTCTCTGTTCTGCTCACTGATGAAGTAAATAGACAGGACTGTTGGTCCTTCTCTCTTCTTTTCCTTTTGGAAAAGGCTATATTGGCAGTAAGATGCCAAGCAAAGGGAAAGAGAATTAACTGTAATCCAAAAGCTGTATTCTGATTTAGAAAGGAATCATGTGAGTCTTTGTACTGATTTTCTCCTTGCTGCATGGCTTCACTCATGCTGCTGTTGAGCAGGCTGAGCACATTACCACAACTGATTTTTCTAAGACCAAAAGCTAGTTTGTAGGTAGCAATCACTGTTTGCATACACCAGGAAAATTCCCTGTTGTCTCTGGTCCTCAGCTGGTATCCTTTGGAGGAGGAGTCCAGCATTACTTGAGATTCTCGTTATCTGAGTGGCGTAGCTTCTTTAGTACCTGTTCAATAACTTTGACTTCCAAAGGAAACAAAAAAATACATATGTATAAAAATAGATTTTAAAATTTCTTCATTGAAGTCTGTGATGCTTAACTATTAGTTTGTAGTGGATCACAGGATCAGGACATCCCATGTTGCTACACCATGGCTGTTTTTTAATGCTCAGGTCTCAGAGGTGCTTTTTGTGTGCTCTGAGAAGCTAAATTTGTCATGTTACATGTCTGGCTACAGAAATCTGTGACTGACACTTTTCCACATTTGCTGTTGTTACATGTGAATTTCCTAATAGTGACAACTGCTTTCTAGTGTGTGATGATGTGCAAATGAAATAGAAAATCCCATTTCTAGTCCCAGAGCATTCACGGTCACATTTCTCTCACATAAGTAAATATTTTCTTGATTAAAATGACATTTAGGAATACACTGTCAGATTACAGGTTTTAGCTGTCAAGCTCAATTCTCATTGTTTGCTTTTTCTCCCCCTGCCTTTGTTTGTTTGTTTGTTTTTGCTTAACCAAAACACCTTTGTTATCTAGCAAGAAGTTGAGAAGTTTACAGACCTAGAGAAACTCTACCTCTACCTTCAGCTGCCTTCGGGTCCCAACAATGGAGACAAAAGGTATGTGTGTGAGTATGTGAGCGTGTAAATGTGAGCAGCTAGTACTGAAAACTTACTTTCCTTCCTGGAGCACTTTGCCGAGGAACCATTCACATGATGTTTTTGGTAGAAGAATCAGCCTTTATTAAACACTGAGGACTTTATTGTCCTGGAGATTGTTTTATGTTTGTTTTGGTTTGTTGGGGGTTTTGGTGTGGGTTTTTTTGGGTTTGGTTTTTTTTTTTTTTTTAAAACTTTGGAATCTTTAGTGCATGAATAACTTGCAAATATAAACCTCTTAAAATGCAAGAGTCATCAGAGAAAACTTTTTTCCAGCCTTCGTGGAATCATTTCCTTTGCTTTTTGTATAGGAAGTGATAATGTAGCAGCACAAATGTGGTGGTCAGGGAAAGTAGGAACTATTGGCATTTCTGGTAACATTTGTGTCAAGGAAGGTCTGGAAAACCAACCTGCAGAACACAGCATCATAAAATTAGTTATAGGATGGTTATAGCAGGCAGGTGACCACAGGAGGCACTGCAAGCACCTGCTGAGAAGGTTGGGTGTTTCCAAATGCCAGCTGGCAAACTGGGTGGACAAAAGCTTAGAGCTGGTTAGTAAGGAACAGCTGATGAGAGAGGAAGTAGGTACACTCTCATCCATCGCTGTCTATGCACAGCTGTATCAGTCAAGAACTGAAGTGTAGAGTCTCTTAGTTAAATTGTAAATGGAGGGATATAACTGCTGCCCACACCTCAAGGAATAGCTAAAATGTGTGAGGTATCACCCCTCGTTTTCTTCGGTGTCTCTCTGCCTGTGCAGGCAGACAATTATTAAGTCTTGTAACTGAGGAGGAGCTATGGAGCAAAGTCTTTATCAGCATTGCTTCTCCTCTCACTAGTGATCAGATCTCCATGTCGTCCAGCCGTGCCCAGCAGATGCACGCCTTCTCGTGGATACGGAACACCTTGGAAGAGCACCCCGAGACATCCCTTCCCAAGCAGGAAGTTTATGATGAATACAAGTGAGTGCTTCTGAACCGGATCCCTACGTAAGGCTTTTGCAAGCATAGATAGTTCTGTGACTCTGACTCTACAGGTACTCCACTGATGTACATACACAAGTGCAGAATAAGGCCTTCTATACTGAGATACCTGAGAACATACTAGGTACAGTGAAACAAACTGTATTCATTACTTCTGCCAGTGAAGATTGTGATGTTTAAAATTGTGCATTACCTGTGCTGGAGGAAGGGTACAAGTACTTCTTAACAAATATCTGTATGAATATTGTTTTGTGTACAGAGTGACATAGGTAAAAAGCACCAGTTACTGTGCTACAATACATTTTGGTCTGCTTGTATATATGTATGTATGTGACTGCTTTAACAAGGATGAGGAGTTGAATTGTTCCTCCTGGAAATGCAGTTATTTTGCACACAAGATCTAGCCCATCACACCTTTATTTCCAGAATTATGCATAAATATTGGACCTTCCTGCAGCTAACCTGATTTCTACAGAGGCACAATATATCTGAATATGTATGAAACCAGTAACCAAGGCCACTGTGAGTCTGTGTTGTCAAGTCTCAAAGCTACCATGTAACGAGAAAGCGATTAGAAGCAGGGGAGAGGGAGCTGTCTGACAGAAGTTGGATTTGAATTCATTTGCAGAACATTCCCTGGGGCGGGGAGGGGAGTAATCATCCTCAGCCCAGTTGCCCGAAGATGAATTTAGATTTATGATCTAGAATGAATATTTCCATAATCTGAATGATTACAGTAATTTGCAGAGAGCTGAATCCCTTCACCTCCTAAGTGCCTACAGGATTCAGCCCTTAGTAATTGTTATTGCAGGGTTGCCTTCTGTGAATTAACTCTCTCTTAATTAACTATCTCTGGTCAAGTTTTTTACTCTGAGCTGAAACATGATGGCATTTGCTTGCCTGGGGTTGATAAACATGCACACACCTATTTCTGAAATCTCGCCATCAACTGGAGTGGTGACGCAGCCTGGAAACATAGCCAATGGCACAGACGTGCTGGGGTGGCCAATCCCCAAGCAGCAGCCACTTGCACAGACACAGCAACAGCGGCAGCTGCTGTGCGGGAGAGAGATGGAAGCGTTATTCTTAAATATATTACTTATTAAATAATTTATGGCCTGCTTCAGCAACAAATCTGCTTGGCTTCCATGCTGTGCCAAGCTGCAGATGCCCGGAAAAATCATCATCTACAGATTGTGGAGTGTGATATTTGGATGGCTTTTGTATGTAGCTGCATCAAGTATTTGTGTATTGTATTTTTTTTTCCTAACAAAATAAGGGTGGTAAGCAAATATTCAGGAAAATATCAAATGTTTGGAATCTGTTCCCCTTTGAAAGCATCTGTTCTGTTTTTAAAACATTCCGTTTCTTTGAATATTTTTATGAGTTATTCTTGCACACCAAAGGAAAAGTAGTCTTGGAGCAGGAGGTGGAAAACAGGCATATAAATAGATAAGAGTTAGTTTGGGTAAGTCATGGGGTTTTTTACCTGCGGGTGCTGAGACCTCTCAAAACTCGCTTCTGTCATATGGACAAGTTACTATTTCTTTCCTCTATGTGCAGAGATAGATGTTTAATGAGCTCACAGTGAGCAAGCTTATCCACTCTGCATGTGTAAATCAAAGTTACAAGGCTTCAGAAGAGTGCCACATTATAGCAGCATCTCAATTCCTGATGTAAATTTTGGTCAAAAATAAATCTTGCAGAACTAGTGGGCTCCAGCATCACCCTTCATGTATTTATTTTTTTTTCCTTCCTTGAGGAAGGAAAGACACAAGCTTGCGCTCCACACAAGTCCACCATTGACAAGTGCTGATAGTGTTTCCAGCTCCTTCACATTTCAGGAGCTGCTTCTCACTGAGCTTGCTCAACACAGCGACTCTTCTTTCTGTTTTCTTACTCTTCTACCTAATCATGAATTCATGTCTCTAACTGGATAAAAGTGAAGGGATTCATCTCCCTTTTGAAAGGGATAAAATAAATGAAAAATGCATCATAATATAAGGCAGTAGCACTTGGGAAGGTGGCAAATGTGCATATGAATTTCAGAAAGGAGGCAGCTGAGAGCTAGTTCACCTCTCTTGGTGCTGTGATACTATCTGCACTGACAGAGTATGTCAGATGGTAAGAAGCTGTGTTTCTTTTGAGTGCACATGGTTCTTATTGGGGAATACAGTTTGGAAAATATTGCAGGAACTCGGGGAGCTGCCTGACATTATCTAGCTTGCAGAGAATGAATGCTCCTTTCCATCAAATCCTTTCAATGTTTCCTTATAGGTCAGTTTTACTTGGGCATCTTTTCCCCAGTTAGTAAACACCCTTCTAGAGGAAGCCATGTGTAGATTTAGCTGAGTTTAGAGAATTACGATTTTTAAGTCTAAGTGCAGTCCTGCAGAACTTATAAAGACAAAATCCTTATTTGCCCCTCGAATACTTCAGCCAACACTTGGGTCCTCTTATCTTGCTTCTACTACAGTGATACAAGGAGAGTGTCATTCGTATTTAAGGTTGGTGCCCTGAAGGATTCACTTGATACGCTTAATATGGATTAAGAAGGAGGTCTTTGAGTCATCCTGTATCTCTTTCCTTTAGTCGTTATATCATTAATCCTTGCTTTACTGGCTGTGGGCCACTTGACACCATCTGACATATAGATTATGTGCACTGAGTGCTAAGAACATTAACCAACAAGTTCAAAGAATATTCAGGAGCTGGCCCAGAAGAGGGCAGTAGGTATAGAAATAGCACATAAGAAGACACAAGATACATACTAACCTCATTTGATAGCACTTAACCAGTGTTTTTATATGAAACTCTGGTAGGAACAGGATGGGACATACTGTGTTGTAAAGTCCAGTCCCCTGTCAAAAGCAACTACCTATATTTTCCTTTTAAAAGATGATCAAACTCCATCTAAAGCAGTGGTTTCCCACCTGTGCTGCTGCTCTTGAGAGTCTCACCTCCAATTCCATTTCTCTAGTGATGTTCTGTTTTCCATCCTGCCTGATTTTTTAGGACTCATTTCTGTGCTAGCATTGTTCATCGGCATAATGAGAGCTTACCTCTTCCTAAGGTTCTTTACTCTTAACACATTTTTAGAGGCCAGTTGTTTTGCTGCATTGGATAAGCCAAGGTGGATGTTTTGTTTCACGCAATAGGTTCTTTAGCATTTGCTTTTCATAATGTTTTTTTCTGTCAAGGAAGCTGTGTAAGCTGGGCTGCATAGCTGGTCTTCATTGGCTTTTGGGTTTGGTGTTGGTTTTTTTTGGTGGTTTAATTCAGGTATTAATCGAGCATATTTTGTCTTGAGTTCATGTAATTTGAAGATCAAATTTAAGAACAAACAAACAAACAAAAAAAGGCATTCCTTTAGGCGCTTCTCCGTACAAAGGATGAGGAATGTGAGCAACCTCGTGTCCGTTGTCATTCCTGTCTCTGTGAAGACCTTCCCTCCCCCCATTCTGTTTCCTACCTACCCATCAAATACACAAAACAGCTCCTAGGCTCAGCAATGTGCCAAGAGTGCAAGTAGCAGAGAGAAAAGCTTCAGGGAAGAGACTCCTGGTATGTGGTGTCAAGTCAGTGAGAGACCACAGATGGATGTGGAGGGTTCTCAGCTGAGCCAGGAGGGGGGGCTTGTGGGATGATCTGTCTGAACACTGAAATTACATTATAATAATAATAGCTCAGAAATCACAAGCTTGCAGGAGCTGCCAGTATGGATACGAGGGGACTATCTAACTGTGTGTTTTGCTGCTAGCAAGTAATTGTCTGGAATCAGATGTGCTAGACTTGAGGAAAATAATTTTTTTCCCCATATTTATTATTTATTTTATTAGAGGGAGGGAATAATTTTACCTTTAAAGTTTGGTTTTGGTAGGTCCCTAATCCTGTTGCTTCTCTGTTTGGGGATTTTTGTTTGTTTATTTGTTTTGCTGACGTTGTTGAGTTTCAGTCAAGATACTGCTGACTGCACACAGAAATTCAGAGTGCCCTCTTTGTCATTCTAGTTGAGACTTGAAAGTCCTGTAGTCAGCATCAGTAAGCACCAAAGACCCACCTTTTAGGAATTTTCAGAGTAAAGTTCAAGTCCATAAGAGTCTGGAAAGAAGCAAGGGAAAAAAAAAAATGTTCACAGGGATCTATTGCGTGCAAAGCAATGTCTAATTCCTGAGTAGGTGCAGCAAGGCAGAAGCATTCCTTTGTATTGAACTCAAGAGACCTATCCACATTCTGTGACTGACAGGCACTGAAATGAAATATGTTGGTATATAAATTGAATAAAAACCTTCTTAATATCCCATACAGAAATGAGCTAATGGCTGACTCTATACTGGGTTGTCAGCAACATCTGGTTTGGACAGAGTGGCCCTGTAGCTGGGGAAAGTGAGCGTACACAAGCTCTGCAGGGATATGTCAGTACCAAATAGCATAAATCTTGCTGTTTATCATCATCAAAGTCATTACATTTGTGGTTGTGCTTTTCAAGCACCTACTTAGAGCCAAAGTAAAAGCAGCAGATACTTGCTCTGTGATAACTAATATTTTTACAAAGAAAATAAATACAGTGGGAGTATCTCAAGAAATATATACTGCTTTCTATAGGGCTAGAGTTTTCAGGGAAGACATTTTGACTGGCCTACTTGGATGCAAATGGCATTGCTAATTGTTACTGTTTTTACTAGGTGATACTGGGAATGAAGCATCTATTTCAGGAGTTCTGCTCTTTTTATCCTTTCTCCTTTTTTTTTTTTTTTTCCCCACTTTTTTTTTTTACCTCCTTCCCCCCCTACCCTCCCCCCGCTTTTGTAGAGATCCGTTTACACGTACGTACCTGATGAGAGTAGCTGGCAACACGGTGTATGGCATTACTGTTTTTCTGCTCTCCTGCCAATGCCCACACAGGATCTCATGTACAGTCAGCCCTTCTTCTCAAAGTGAAGTTGTTTTCATGTATTGCTGGTAGAACTTCTCAGGGGAAAGGAGGCTGTTGGTTTCTGGTGCTGACTCTTGACTGTAGGAAGTCTGAATGACAGTGCTTTAAGAGTATGTTTTGGGCCTTAAGCACACTAACAGTCTGTCAACTGCCACAAGGCTCTTGAACAAAGGCAGTATGGCATTCAGATCTTTGTGCTACCTTAAGTACTTGCTGTGTAGGTAAAACTTCCAGAGCAGTTCCCAGTTTTCTCCTCTGTTTTAACTTTTTTCCAGAACATTCACATTTTGCAACAAAATCGATGATTCTTATTCTCTTCCTCAATTAAGTATTTTTTAAATATCTCAGATGTTTAAAGCAAGTGAACAGATGTTGAAACAAAATTTCATCTGCTGTTTTTGAGAACTGAATACAGATAACTGCCCTTTTTACTAGAATAAGTAAAATTAACAAAATAATTGCCTTTTGTTGCTTTGTTCCCTATGTCATCAGGTTGTATACTCAGTCGCGTGAAGACCTATATTTGCAGAGGCAGTCGAAATTTCTGTGAATTTAGTACTGTTAATGAATGTAAG
Organism: Megaceryle torquata; assembly: GCA_024611175.1. Classification (NCBI taxonomy): domain Eukaryota; kingdom Metazoa; phylum Chordata; class Aves; order Coraciiformes; family Cerylidae; genus Megaceryle; species Megaceryle torquata. The sequence goes on along the minus strand of JANIJG010002118.1, from coordinate 8,629 downwards.
GATGTCTGCAATTAAGCAGCTCTCATATCTCAGTAGTGGTACAATGAGATGAGGAGTAGGTCCTCACTATATGTTTGTTAGACCTATAAAGGTAAAGCTGGTTCTCTGGAAAGGTTTGTTTTGTTAAATTCAGTTCTGTTAATCTATATTCAATTGTTTGTTGTGTAGGCAGAATCTTTCTCTGGATGCTGAAAAAATCTCTTCTGCTTTTCAAATACTCCTGCAGGACTTCAGGCCTTACCACACTCAAGAACAATGTCTCTGCTTTTATGATGTCCTAAAATAACTGAATTGAAGCATATGCTTCAAACTAAGTGGTAGAGTAAATCATAACTGTGCTCTAGATAATGCCACTACTTGTTACGTCTCCACATGACTTATCTTTGAACTCAGTAGAGAACAAGACAAAAACTATGGTATTAATAGCTCTGTTTATACATTTTTAATGCGTTCAATTCGTTGTGCATAGCTTCATTAATGTTAAATGTAGTTCTAAATATGGATGGGTATTTTCTTTGAAAACCTTTGATGGAGTCTAGCATGCAGGCTGGCCTCTGGTATTAACTTTGATTCCATTCACGCTTTCTTTCTCTTTGTTGCAGGAGCTATTGTGACAATCTTGGCTACCACCCATTAAGTGCTGCTGACTTTGGAAAGATCATGAAAAATGTCTTTCCAAATATGAAGGCCCGTCGTCTAGGCACAAGAGGCAAATCAAAATATCCTTTGCTAGAACACTTCTCAGTAACTTCTGCATTTGCCTAGAGAATATCTGTCATTATGGCTTAACTACCAGCTAAATACAGAAGTAATGTTAAAGAAAAAATGCAGGCACTTTACCAATGTTCTTTAAAAATTATTAATTGTGGTAGCGTTAGGTTGCAAGATACAACTTCAGAAACGAGCACTTAAGTTTAGGTTCTGACAGTTGTTACAGTGGTGAGGAATCAAAGACGTTTTATCGTTTAGTACAAAGGGAGATACTGGAATAAAGGAACTTGCCTTATATATGTGCAGTAACTAGTGTTTTATTCATTGTACAACTCAGATTTATCAGAACATTTCATGCTTTTTTTAATTATACTTGCATACACCAGTATTTTAAAAGTTAGTTGTAAAGCCAAATATCCTTCTTAAGTTGTGCTACAGGTATTTCATAAAACAGCCTTTCCTCAACCGTTAGTATTGCTTGAAAGAGGAGGAGCAACTGGGCAGTCATCACAAAAGCTGACTTCAGACTTGGAAGGCATGATCGGAGCTTGTCCTGCTGTCAGAGGGGTTGAAACTACTTCCTTCACTGCACAGTGCAGGCCTCCTGAGATAGGAAAGACAATTCAAAGCAAGGTGTTCTAGGATGGGGAGTACTGTTTCTCTCTCAACTGCAGAGTCTTGTTCCCTGGACCCAAAGTTGGAGTCCACCTCCTTCCCTGTGTTACAGAAATAGTCCATCCCAAAGAGCATGCAAAACCACTTTAAAAGTACTTTAAAAATTGATGTTGTCATAGTGTAACTAGACACAATTGTTACAGGCAGAACTGTACACAGATCATTAAAATGTGACCTTAGACTCGTCTTAATACCTAGCCTACTTACACTTCTTTCACTGTAATTATGCTCTGTGCAGGTTAATGCAAGCAAATGCAAACTCCATGGTCTAGGGAAGAGAAATACAGACATAATTACAGAATGTGAAAACTTGGCGATCCTGAAAAGGGTTTATGTGTCACAGAGAAGAGATGCTAAGTGAACTCCCAGAGTAATGCTGTGGAGAGGAAAAAAGGTTGATTTGATTTTTAGATCTACTAACAAGTGAGTAAGAGCAATGGAGGGGAGTGTATTTCTTTGTACTGATTTGATGAGATCAGTGTAAGAATGTATGTAGGTATTTGTGTCCATACAGAAGAATTATTTTGGGTGGGGAGAGAGCCACAAAAGCTGCATTAAATCTTGGCAAGAAATGACCTCATCGGTCACTTTTATCATGGGGAACTTCTTCAGTTTGTAGAAGTCACTTAGGAGAAGGAAACGTCAGGAAATTTAGCAAAAAGAGACAGAAGAACAACAACTCACAATAGAGTAAAATGTAAATTTGGAAACACTTTTTTATAGTAATTAACTTTTGGAAGTGTGTTCTTGATCTTGTTTTAGGCCTGGTTTGGAAGGGAGTTCAGTCCAAATTTAATGATACAACGGAAGAAAAAAATATCAAATAGCTAATTGAAAATCCTTGGTGTGGTTTAGTGGTTCTTTTACGTCGTCAAATGAAATTCATCATGCCCAGCAACACTTGCTTCTTTGCGTAGATGGAGAAGCCCAACAACCTGCCCAGGAACACAGCCATTTATTGGGTTTTGATTCTAGCTGGCTATGAGACTGTGTTAATGACAGTAATTCTTAAGTCTGTTGTTGAGTTTGCTTATAAAGCTTATGAGGGATGTCAGAGAAATTACTGCCCTTCCTTCTTATCCCCCAACTAACAAGCGGAGACAATTTAGACCTTAATTCTTGTTCACGTATTGCTACAGTGGACTGAGGAAGAAGGCTTTTGTGCATATGCCAACACTGCCCAACCTTGACTTTCATAAAACTGGAGATGGGGTATGATATATACTTGCTTGTTTATATATATATTTCTGCAAGTTAACATATCTTATGTTGGTTTTCTGTCTGAGGTTTTCAAAACCAAGTGAAGAGCTGTGTAGTTTTTAAGATTTTTCTTTATAATAGATATATTTTGAATCATTGTGTGATGTTTCTCTGTAAAGTTCAGATTGAATAGCAGTGCTAAAAAAACCCTACTAATTTAGGAGGTGAAGCTGACTTTCACACTATTGCCACCCACAAGCTAGATCTTTTTAATTCTGTTTCTGTTTTGGTTTTACTATATATGTTTTTAAATAAAAAGTCAGTGCTAGGGAAAAGGAGCCCCAGTGAAAGAAGCAGTTCTGGGTAACGGTGGCTGCTGAGTTGACAAGAACTCCAAATGTAGGAAGCAAACAGTAGATTCATGTTAAGGCATTTCATTTTGAATGATACTGATGTTGTGATCTTTCTCCCCAATTTCATGAAAAGATGTGAACTTACTCAATTTTTTGTGTGTTTCCAATCATAATTTGATTTCTATTTTTGTTTTCGTGTCTTAATGACCCTTAATAATTAAAGTAACCTTTCCTCTTTTGTTTGTTTGTTTTAGTTGGATGGGGCAGAGCCTTCTGGGCAGCTGCAAAGTGGTGATGAGGAAGTCGTCTCTGCGGCCTGCCGGCTTGTTTGTGAATGGGCCCAGAAAGTGCTGAGCCAGCCTTTTGATACAGTCTTGGAATTGGCTCGTTTCCTTGTGAAGAGTCACTATATCGGTACCAAGTCCATGGCAGCTTTAACAGTAATGGCAGGGGCACCAGCAGGTAGATAACTTAATGCTGAATCAATGACATTGGGGATCATTTTCAAAAGAGTAGTAACATCTTGGTTTGAGGAAGCACTTCTCTTCAGAGCTAACTTTAAAGACTGACTCAGTGCTGGGCTCACATTTACGTGATTTTAGTCCATATTGCTGCAAATTACTTTTTTTTAAAACAGGCAGTGGTCTCAGGTTTAGTTTGTGATTTTCCCATTCCCCCGATGAGGACCCTGGTCATTTAAAGCACTTCAGGGCATGAGTGATTGTGCTGAATTTATGTACTTTGCTAGATCAGGAGTTTGGTGCCGGTACAGTGCTGGTTGGTAGACAAGCTGCTTGTATAGCTGTGGTTCTGTCTGATAACTTGCCCTAACTTGGCAACAACTGTCTCTCTTAATTTTCTATTAAGAGCACATGTTCTTACAGGCATTTCTGATACGTCATATGCAGGTTTTCCTAAGATGTTTGATCAGTGTCAGGTAGTATGTCAGCTGCTGCTGTTATTGATCACATTAGAAATAAGGGCTTGAGGGACATTGAGAGGGATAGGAGAGCCTTCTCCAGGGCCAGTTGTGTAACTGAGATTTCAGCACTTGATTTTAAATCTTTGTTAAGGATCGAGGTAAAGAGAAGAGTTATTTTGTATTCTGATGCATCAGATGAATTCCTGTTCTATTCAGTCTCTGGGAAAGTTTATATTTGATATGGTTGTTGGTACATCTACTGTACTGTTCTTTGTTTCCCTCTCCATGCTCAAAGTCAGTCATTTAATCATTTGAAGTGGGGTTTTTTTATATCTGTGGATGAATTAAATTACAAAAATGAAGAATGAGGAGGGAGGTGCAGGTGTATCACATGCCCCCTCTGACTTCTCTCTGTGAAGTTCTGCCTGGGCCTGTCAAGCAAAATATGTTTGGATCTTCACTTGAAATAGGCAATTTCAAATGGGAACTGGTGGTCCGAGCTGTAGGTTGGGGTGATCTCCTCCTGGATCATGTTCTTTCTCCTTCCAGCTCTCTTTCTTTTATTGCAACTTGGGACCGAAGAGTGACAGTGGCAGGTTTTGCTGCCTGTATGCTCCTGTTTTACTTGTCATTGCTTGGCTTCATTGGTTTTGCTTGCTGTGCTGCGAGAAGCAATGCTAGATATATGTACAGCTCTTTGACTCATGTAGCTTCTCCCCCTTACTTGCGTCAAGAGTAGACGGTTTCCTTCAAGGGAAAGGGCAGTTATTTCCAGTGCATGCCTCTGTGGCTTGGATAGTCATGTCAGGAGAGTTTCTTTCTAGAATGGCAAATAAAATACTCACATGTCTCTTCACTGCAAGGAACTACAGTGTCTCCGTGCATTAACGGAAGAAAAAGCAAACTTGTAGCCTCAAAATTAAAATGTGGGGTTTAAATCTTTAAATGTTACCGGCCTTCAGTATTCAGCCCACATAGATTTAATATTTTTCAGTAACTGCAATGTATTTGGGCATTTTACTGGAATTGTGGACCAAGAACCACTTGCTTGCATGTGATCAGCAAATGCGTTATCTTCAGAAAAAATATTCTCCCATTCTAATTTTCATAATTTTTTTCACCTTTTCCTTCTTCCTTTTTCTCTTTTTCTTCATTGGACACTTCTCTTTTTGCCAGTCTTTCACCATTATCCCTGATCACACACAGCTTGTGATCCATTCTGATATTAGATGCATTGTATTTAATGCCTTGGCAATTAGATGATAATATCTGCTCAGAGCTGCTCCTCTGTGACGGACCCACAGCTTTATGGAAAGATTTTTCATTTTTAAAGCTGCTTTAGACATTGGAACAAAGCAAAACCATGGTAGATTATTAATTTTAAAGGTTTATCTAAAACATATCCACTGCCCTCTACTGTTAGTTAAATGAAATGCATTGTTTATTAGATTTTGCTGACACAGAAGTTGCAATTTGGGATTACTAGATCCAGGATGCTAGTACGTAGTGTTTTAGCAGCTAATGCCCATCTTTGTCTAACAGGTAGAGGTTTTGCAACAATGTGGAAATAAACTGAAACACTGAATAGATCTGAGTGTGAAGTGGTCCTCATGGAGGAGATGTTCCTGGAGTGGTTGTGGAGATGCCTGCCATGTATTCTGCATAGTTAGATACAAAAGTGACGCTACAGCAGACATGTTATAATTCATTATTCTTTTATATTCAGGAATAAAAGGGATCCCCCAGCCTTCAGCCTTTATACCTACTGCTGAAAGTAATTCCTTTCAACCGCAAGTGAAAACTCTGCCATCACCTGTTGATGCCAAGCAGCAGCTGCAGCGTAAGATCCAGAAGAAGCAGCAAGAACAGAAACTGCAGTCTCCTCTGCCAGGAGAGTCTCCAGCAAAGAAAACAGAAGGGACTGCAACCAATGGTGTGACCAGTATATCTAATGGAAGTCCTGCAATTCTGTCCCCTCCGCCTATTGGCATTGTTGTGGCAGCTGTTCCCAGCCCGATACCGGTAATGTTCTCCAGCAGTTCTCTAGAGAACCCACCTTATGAAAGGATTGTAAATTGCCAGTAACTAAGCAGCGGTTTTAGTCGGATAGAAAACCAGTTTCCATTCAAAACTTTGCTCCCTTGATGCTTTTCTGTCCCAATGACTGTGTTATACCACATGAGTTACAGGACTGATCCAGAGGCAGCAGAATTCTGATCACATAGTGTAGGCTAAGTTTGTCTTTGAAGTGATTGACAGCAGGATTTCAGCTAGCAAAAATTAAGGTTATATGTGAGAATCATTGCCCTTGAGATGAAGTTTAACTAGATGAGAGAGCTGACACTGGTCATGTGGGTTGCTGAGCCCCTAATTTAGAGTCTAAATTGCCTTTCATTGGCCCAGCACATTTTGTGACAGCAACAATTTTATTTTTGCGTGAATGTCTGTAGTATGGAACATCTTTGATTTCGGTCATACAAAACTGGGCTGAAGGGGAAAGGTTATCTGTTTTTAAGATGTTAGCCATGTTATCGATTTCAATAGGTAAGGCAAATTTTCTGCCTGATAGTGGGTTTGTATTTAACTTGCTGTTGAAACCTTAACAATGAGCAGTGTTCTGAACACATCTTCTTTTTGTGTATGTGTCTCTTTTTTCCATGTGGTGAAGGATTGTATGAGAATGACCCTTTCATTAGCAGAAGAGTGGACTAGTGTGTAGACCGATGCCTCATGCCTTAAAAATTGAGGCTGTGTATCTCTCTACCAGTCCTTAGGCAGACAAATGGAAATTGCCTTGTATGCAGTTGAAGAGCTTGTTTTGTTTCAAACTGGCATTCACTAGCTTTGGTGCATTGAGCCGTGTTGTTCTTTACCTTTGAAATGCTTGGGGATGGATGAGCTGGTCTGTGGGATTTGAGAACTTTCTTGCTTCAGCATCACATCCTTTCTTTTTCTCTCTTTACAGGTGCCAAGGACCAGGCAGTTAGTGACGTCTCCAAGTCCTATGGGATCATCTGATAGCAAGGTCCTGCCACTCAATGTTCAGGTGGTCACTCAGCACATGCAATCAGTCAAGCAGTCACCAAAGACTCCCCAGAACGTTCCTGCTAGCCCAGTTGGTGACCGCTCTGCCCGTCATCGCTACCCGCAGATATTACCGAAGCCAGCAAATACCAGTGCTCTCACCATCCGCTCTCCCACAACAGTGCTCTTTACCAGTAGCCCAATCAAGACTGTTGTGCCAGCTCCACATGTGAATTCCTTAAATGTGGTAAAAATGACAGCAATATCACTTGCCCCAAGCAACAGTAGTGTGCCTGTCAAACAGACGCCTTCAGTTAACAGTAGTGCAGGAGCAGTGGAAGAAGGAAGGACCGGTCCACAGATCAAAAATGGATCTGTTGTTTCACTTCAGTCTCCAGGATCCAAGCCTAGCACTGTTGTAGCTGCGCCTGCAGTCAAGATCAAAATGGAACCAGAAGCATTGCTGGATGAGAACTCCGTACAGGGCCAGGAGAGCTCTGATGTGTCTAAATCCATAAAGACAACCCCTGACCTGCCTCCTGCTCAACTAATTAATTTTGAGGTTGCAACCTTGAAGGTTTCAGTTGATGATGTTGTGGAGGCAAAACCAGTTAAGGGCTGTGATCAGGGAGCTGAAGAAGCAGGGACCAAATATAAAATGCCATCTAATGATATTACACCAGTTTCTTCAGCAGGCAATAATCAAAGCACTCTAAAGCTCTCACTTACCAGTCAAAACTTGTCCAGCACCAGCGTTGGTTCACCTCCTCCTGGTGAGTCTACAATTAAAGACAAAACATGCACTAGAAGTCCAAGAAAGCGACAACCTTCTACACTTCAGGATTCCCAGTTACCGCCTGTAAAGAAACCACTGGTGGAACAACTTTCAGCTGGTAGTACTGTGGAGGGTCAAAAAGCAAACAGCGCTAAGAAGTCTCCAAAGGTTGGATCGTTAGCTAACAGTGACAATGCAGCAACGCTTGCTCAAGTTCCCAGCAAGGTACCTGTGAATGTACCTGTACCTTCTGCAGCTGCAGTCAACTTAGCAACAGACCTTTCTTTGAGCACCAATTTAAATACCAGTGATCCTACTTTAGGACAGCAGCTTCCATCAGCATCATCTCCAGATATAAAAGTAAAATTGGAAGGAAACATGTTTATCACAGAAAATGATTCAAAATCCGATGGCAGCTTTAACCCAAATACCTGGCACCATATCACCAAAACCTCTGACTTTGCATCTGTGAATTGTGAACAGCAGCAAGATATCAGTGTTATGACTATTGCAGGGCACTGTGGCTCTAGTGACTTACAGGAGTCAGCATGGGAGCCAGTGCACTGTGAAGGTATACAGCAGGACACGTACAACCAGCAGCTACAGAGCCAGATCCAAGACTCCTCCTTGGGTCAAATACAAGCACAGTCTTCAAATCAGTTACCTCTGCAGTCTGAGCTGAAAGAGTTTGAACATACAGTCCCTCAGTCAAACGAAAACTTCTTTTCATTTGATGATGACCTTACCCAGGACAGCATTGTGGAGGAGCTAGTGCTCATGGAGGAGCAAATGTCCATGAATAATTCTCATCCTTATGGTGGCTGTCTAGGAATGGCACTTCAGAGTCAGACTGCAACTCAAGGAGCTCCCGTGTCATCTCATCCAAGCAGCGTGCACTTTTACCATTCAATCCATAACAACAGCACTCCGATTCACACTCCCACTCCCACCCCCACCCCAACTCCCACC
>JANIJG010002117.1:0-24801 GCA_024611175.1 Megaceryle torquata | reverse complement strand
TCAACTTTTTTAATTTGTAAAGGCCGCCCGCCCCCCCCCCCCCCCAGGTAATAGAACAGAAAGATACAGCTCAATCAAGTTGTTAAAGAAAATGAGTCCTGCTTATGGCAATCACCAAAACAAGATTCCTGACAGATCATTCATACTTTGGATGAGTCTGCTATAAATAAGAAGGGGTAAAAAAAGTCACTTTCGATGATGTGTTCTGCAACACTACAAAAGCTAGAGTCATTTGATGCATTAAACTACGTAATAGAACGAGTCAATCTTAAGGGTTTACTGATCTGAAAATGAGCATTTGAGATGAGGTTCTTGAAGTATTCTTTATTAATATAATTAGAAGTTGCAGAAAACAACTTGTAATATAAAGGCACAGGGAGACAGTTTTGATAAAATATTCCAATCAAACAGTAACTTACAGTACAAAAGGACAATCGTAATGCACATACAAACCCCAAACATTTCATTCAAAAATATTTCACCGTGTTCATCAATAGTAATGGGCAATGACTAAAAATATAAATCATTATTGTACAATAAATATTTGATAGGTGCAAACAGATCAAGATTTATTGCTCTCCACAATGTTTTCCCTGTAGTGTTTTAGGGCTTGGGGTTTTTTTTGTTAAATTCCAAATTCCTTTTATAATCGGCTTTAGTAACTTATTTCTGAGGGAACTAAACCCCCAATCCAAATGCGATAGAACATTCTGACAGTTACAGAACTGCCTCGAGTAGTAACCAGAACTGGCAGTGTTGGTTTCTTTTACAACTTTAACTATCATACTCCACTCGCTCACTGGGAAATGTGGTAGATGTTTAAAAAAAATCAACTTTAGTGATAAGGCTTTCATGGTAGGGTAATACTACCTAGGCTGAGGGTTAATCTATCTTCTTCAAATAAGTGGATTTTATGACAAAAAAATATCACATGAAACTTCCCTGACAGCTTGCGCCACAGCAAACACCTAAAACCATTTTCAAATGAGGGGAGGGGAGAAATTAAAATTAAAAGCTGCATTGGGCATTTTAACTTCAGAAAGTGAGGCAAGAGACTGGGAGCAAATTCAATTTACATAGGCAAAGATGACAAAGTAAGAATTTAGAATTCTAAAATATCCTTAACATAGTCATCTAAAAAAAAAATTCAAAAAGCATTCTGCATCTTTATATGGCTCCACTTTCTGAGCTTTGAGAAAGAAAGGCCAGTCAGCGAGCTTGCCATTTTCCTCACCTTGTGCTTGCAGCAATTTGGTAAAGCAACAGTTTCCACCAGTCTTCTGATGCGGCAAGAGGCATACTAACATTGAAGGCAGTAGCACCTACTACCTTGCTCAGAATTCTTTTTAGCTTGTACAAAGTATCATTTTATACATGCATTTAAGAAATATTAGTTTCCTTCATTACTCTTACAAGAAGTAATATGCATACACTTCCTAAGAGTATCTTTTTATGAGTAAGACTTCAGGAAAATGGAGCATTATAATAGTTGTTAAAGAAAAATAAAAGTAGGAGCAAGCTTTCAAGTGAGTTCTTGGTGCAGTAACTGAGGTTTTTATAAAACCTGTAATTTATGAGAACAACTCCAGATTTACACAAACCTCAACATGTCCGTTTTAACTGCACTGAGAATAGTCAAAACAGTTCATGAAAAGGAGTCTATAGTGAATACAGTTTAATAATTTAGCTGGTAAGACAAAATATGAATATTCATTAACCTCCATTACATTTGAATTCATCAGACTTAGGAATGATGTAAACCAAACTGCTAACTTCATAGACATTATTATTCAAATTAGGGTTTTCTTCTAGCATAAGCACATAGTTTTAGAAGTTCTTCAAAGAGTAACCAAGGACCACTGAAATCTGAAGTTTGAGAATGATTGGTTTCACTGCAGTATAGCATTTTTTCTTTACTATTTGTTTAGAAACTAATAAAACCATTTTCTTTGGTTTATGCTTAACTACACTGCACAAGTGAATTTTTATTTAGTCAAGCTTCTATCCCCAATTTAAATTAATACAGATCCTTTTATTGTAGTTCTCAAATTACCTCTGTTAAAAATAAGAGTTTGCTCATACCATGATTTCCTGCTAAACAGTCATTTGTATATCCTGGCATGATGAATAAAGGTTTTGTACAAGAATTACATAAAGTAGTGTTTCCGATGGCAGAAATACAAAAGACATCAAATGAATGTTAGTTCAAATGACATTTCTGTTTATGACAACCTTAAAAAAAAAATACACACGGTCTATGCATAGTAAAATACAGTGTAAAACTGCCTAAAATTAGACAGTAAATGTGGGAATCCTGCACTCACAGTAGGAATGTACTGCACAGCATCAACATGAAAGCCTGTTAAATTTGAAACAATGCAGACAGCTAGATTTACCTGGATGTAAATGTCACTTCAAGGTGTTTAAACAAACACAAAAATGAGACAATGATGTCAGGAAAAAGGCCTTTAAAACAGGCCATAAGTCTAACTTGAATTTCCAAGTAAGAACATCAGCTTCACAAAACCGTGACACTAATGCAGTTTTATGTAAAGTACCCTTTGACACACAAGCTCTCAATTAAGCTATCAGTCTTTTTTGACCTACTCCCTTTTAAATAGTTAGGGAGGACAGTCAATAGTAGCTCAAGTTTGTATTTTATTAAGTACCTTGTCTGTTTGCAAAGGAACATTACAACACCATAAAATATTTTTATGGTATTTAGAAAACTGATAGACTAGTTTCTTTTTTTTATTATTATTTTCTCTTTTTAATACATAAGTTCAAAACTTCTTTTTTCTACGTGTCTTTGCAATGGTGTTTTAGCCAGCATTGTAAAAAAAATTTTCATAGTGGACTACTACCTCACATTGTTACTCAATTGTGCAAGGTATTCACGCAGCTCCTTTGCGGCTTGGAATCTACCGTATCGCTTCTTTGGGTTGGCACACTCATCCAGCAAGGCCTCAAGTTGGCCATCTTTGGCAATTTCAGCTGGGGGGTCATGAAGTAGTCCTCCAGAAGTGCCACGCCACGTGGCATGTCTTGATAAAAGGTTCTGACAAATAGCATAATAATTGTGGTCCACAGTGACACGAGCACAAAGAATCTCTTTTGAGAAGGACAGACAAGCTTCTTTATCACAGTCATCAAATTTGCTTTCATACCATACATCCCAGTTTTCAGGTTTATCTGTGAAATATAAGGAGACAGTAAAAAAAATAAGTAGTGAGAGAAGAGGAAAGAGCACATGTGTGTCTGAATACAACCTGAAGGTCAATACATAGCAAACTTGTAATACTTATATAGACCAAATTTGTTTAGATGAAATCTTGAATATTGTAGCCTGAACTGTACCTGACTGTTTGAGACACCCTTCAGCTGAAACAGTCAAGGCAATGGAAAAAAAAAGAAGGGAAAGAAAGAGGGTAAAATAAGACAGCAAAGAGAGGGAAGCAGATAGAAAGCAGCTCATTGAACACATGAAATCTACATTCACACACACAGAGGAAAAAAAAAAAAAGGCAGCACAAACAAGTACAAAGAGAATGATCTACAGATGAAGTTGAGAGAAATACAAACAAGCAACAGGATTTATTTTAGCAACATACATTTTGTTTCTCCAGTTACCCCTGGAACTAACACTAGTTAATGGTCCACCAAGGAACAAAAACACCAAACCAAACCAAAACACTGAAAAGGAATTGCCATAAACATTATTTTCCAACCTCTTCCTTTAGACACGTTAACAACTGAGTGTGTATAAAAAAGCATACATATAGTCTTCAGAGAAAATAAAAAATACCAATAAAACAAATGGCATTTATATACATGTATAAACTCTTCTTTATGTATATAACAAAATCATCAACATTTGAAGATGTTACTAGTGGTCTTTTCACAAAGCCTTCTTCCACTCAAAATCTGATTTACAGAAAGTACCTTATACAATAATATTAATTAAAAGGTTGCTAAGTGTGAGATCTCTGGAGCACTTAGTACTTTGTTAGAAAACTTTCATCTTAAATTTCTAGACTACTACTAGCTTTGAGAAGTCCTTATCATGGAGTCTCATAGTCCTGCAGGTCTTTTTTAGCACTGTAATGCACAAAAGAAAACAGTCTCTGAGTTGACTACTGGTCTGCCCACTTACAGTGTTCTGCAAGGCAGTTGAGAAAAAAAGAGTACTGAAAAATGGATGCTAAAATTATGAAAATATGATATAAAATTTGTACAACAAAAGCAAACTCAACATGGAAAAAAGCCAGCAACTAAGGACAATGGGAAAAAAGGACTCCAGCAAAGGCAACTATGGTAACCCACACAGAGCACGATAGGTATTACTGTACAGTGCAACTGGACAGAATGTACATATTGAAGGATCTAAACAGGTACATTAATCACTGTAGACACAGACTGTTTAATGAAACTTTACAGAAGATTAATTAAATTAGTATTAAATGTTGGATTTATACAAAGACTGAGAACTTTATGTCCTCATTTGTTTTGCGTCCTTGACTGTTAGATTACAAATTATGCAGCAAAATCTTAGTTAGATCCCATTTAGTCTGGGAACTAGAGACATCACATGTAAGTGTGACACTTTCAGCATTCAGCTTCTTCGAGAAGCTGTGTGCTCCCATTGCAAGTATACAACCCTTTCGGAGTTTATTTGGTCATCTTTGTGACTGAGCAATTCAGACATGCTCAAGTCAAAGTCTTCAGCATTATTTCAAGAGGGTGGAGAAAAAGAAAAAAGGAAAAAAAGGGGGGGGGGGGGATTATTTGTGTGGCCCATAAGTACTAAAAAAAAGTACTGGGTATCTAATATATTAAAGGATTTCTTAGTAGGCTCAGATAATTTTAATCTAAGCTCCTTAAGAATGTGTAACAAATCTAACACAAAAAACCCACTAACAACCAAGCCCACAAAACAAAACAAACACACCCACAAAAAAACACCCACACCACCAAAAAAAAAAACCCAAATCATACTTTCTTGTAGTAAAGTGTGGGAATATAAAATACAGTCTTAATGTTAATTCAGAAGAGCATACAAAATCTATCTGCAAAGCTTACGGAAAAAAAAAAAAAAAACAAAAAAAAAAAGTAAAAATCCATTCAGCCAGAGCTGAATCACTTGGTCTATTGCCATGACCTTCTGCAGAATCTAGGGTGTCATATTCACTGTCTCTAGCTCTTAAGTTTGTAGTTTTCCTTACAAGCTCAAAAGGCATATAAACCCATGTAATGTCACTTTGTCAAACACCTCTCCTGCTGCCACTGCTGGGAGCCTTTACAGCTGACAAAAAGGTGAACATACTTTCATCATTCCCATTTGGAAGCAGCACTAAAATTACCCATGCCTTTGGTTCCATTATTACCCAGAGCACCAAGCTAAACACCCACTGAACCAGAGCTCAGCTATGGAACTAACACAAAGCAGGCAGTAAAACTGTCTAGTCATTCACAGAAAGTAGAATACCAAGACTTCCATCCTTACAGATATCTGGAAAACGTGAAAGGAACCTTTAGCTAAGGAAGGGAAATCAGTCAGTCAGTCCATCTGTCTGTATTGGTCCACCCATCTGTACAAACCCATTCAACACTCAAACCCTCTCCTCCCAACCCCACCTCTCCATTTAAGCAGGATTACAGAGATTTAAAGTATAGGTAAATCAAGTTCAGGTAAATGCAACACTTAAAATTGTAAGTAAAGCTGACATAAAATTGACAAATTGGTCAAGTTAATTAGTAGCCTAATTGCAGAAGAAAGTTAATTAGTTTATTTGTAGTCTAGTTATAAAGTCAACAAAATGGGTATTTAGCAACTACACATAGTTAAAATATTGCGCTTGCAGAGAGAGGCAAGAGACATGGGGGTAGGGGAGAGAAAGGAGACACTTACTCTGTCTGATTAACTTTTTGTCTGCTACCAGAACATTTTCTGCATCTACAATGATAACTTTCCCATCTCTCGGTCCAACTGCAAAGTTGTCAAAGCTGACATCAAGGAGGTAGAGTGCAAATTCAAAGTCATTATTTGTCAGCTGCTCTGCTATTTCCATTAATTGCCAGGCCAGATCCACTCGTTTCTCCCATGGTGCATTAAAGTAACTCCACAGCTCTTCTCCAACGTAATTGACAGCCACCATTCTTCCACATGCTCCTAAGTACTTTGCAAACGGCCAACCCTCATCAGATGGAAAACTCTGTATACAAAAAGATTTTTTAACATTTTCATTAATACAACATAGCTTTGATTTAAAAGGGCTGTTCAACACAGTTTAGAAGAGACACCCATAAATATCCATCAACAGTACATTTCAATATACTTTGAAGTTTTGAATGGAAAGAAAAAACACCACAAAATACATTTATGTGAGCAAGAGGCCCTCCTGCGAGTTGAAGGACTTGAAATAATATACAACCCATATCCAGCTTTCCATATACTCTCTCTGTATATTCATATACACATGCAGAATTCCACCAGCTATCTTTGTATGTTTTATACACCTCTGCTGTACTAATGCAAGTACACTTCATACTGAGATAGTTTTGCATTTGCTATTTTTAATTAAAAATAATTGTTTTCATAACCTTGTGCAGGGTTAGAGGTGAGGTAGCCACTAGACAAATGGCACGTTCTCTACTAACTCCTCTTCCTTCCCAAAGGGGAAAAAAGGGAATAAGGTGGACAGACTTAGAGGTTGGAAAAGAAAATCTAAACAGCTTTGATGAAAATAGTAACAGTAAAATGAAATGTATACAAATATACGCAAAACCCATATCGAACCCAACACTGCTGATGGCAGCTAGGTCACCCATCATCACTGATACTGCAGGGCAAGCACTGGGGAAGTCTCAGACTGGATTTAGCAGCAAACTGGAACCAGATTCAGGAGCTGGATTCTGCAACTGGATTCAGGAATACACGAATTGGATCGAAGGCAGAAGAGTGGGCAGAATCCTCCTCAGATGCCAGCCACTGGAGAGCTTGACCCTCGTCATCCCTCAGCTTTATAACTGAATACACCACATACAGAATGGAACACCTTGTAGGTCCATTTAGGGTCACCTGTCCAGTCTACTCATCCCCACAGGTGCAACCTCTTCCTCACAGCACCCCAGTGTGGTACACAAGATTTAGCAGTGACTTTGGCTTCTGTAGGAGCAAGTATAATATATCTATATTTCTGCACACTAATGCTTGGTAATAACTCTAAACATCAAGCACTATCACTGCTAGAAGCAGACACTGTTTGCAAAAATGTGCCATTAACTTGAGAAAGTGCAGTTAGAAAAGACTCAGCTGAAAAGCAAAAATCACTGAATAGCATTAGCTCTGTTTTTCCTTTTAGGTTTGTAGTGGTTTGAGTTAGCTTTAAAACGTGACACCTTCTACTCTCCAGCACCCCCTCCTTTCCTTTTTTCCCCCAGTTGACTGGGTTCCTTTGAGAATCTTCTCACTTGAAGATTTTCCCCAGAAAGGGTTACAGAACAGATAAAGGTAGAAAACAAAACTTAGGACTTCTTTTCAATCTGATGCTCATTAACCTTCTCCCTGTTGATTAACTGCTACATACATCCTCTGTGCATTTATAAAATTTTTATGAAAAACATCATCTCCAGTAGTAGCTTTCTTAGAAGTTAACATAAGACTGAATAGTAGTAACATACTACAAGCAATTAAAAAAAAAAAAAAAAAAAAAACAAAAAAAAAACCACACAACAAAAAACCCAAACCAAAACACCAAACAACCAAAATACCATCATATTTTTTACTATTTCAGTTGTGCCCCAAGACTTAATAGAAACAGACAAGCTTTGAAGAGGTATCCTCCACACTATGCATCACGATGAAACCATATTAAGAAGCCCCAAATGTGTAGAAGGTAGTGCTTTAAGAACATAATGTACACTATTTTTAACAATTAAGAGATACCACTATGTGCACATGCTCCTTCTTCATAAGCATTCATCTCCATTTCAATGCCACTAATACTGGAGAAGGTCACTCTACCACTCCATAGAGCTCTCTTTGGAGAGGCTCCAGTCCATCAAACCAGTTCACCTACCTACAGCATGCTCATCTCCATCCTTCTAAAGGCCTTCAGAAAGAGAAAGAGGATTCAGGATCGAAGATTCTGCTCAACTTATATACTAAGTGACTCAGAGTCCACCCTTGTTTTCCTAATGTCAGATGAAGATTGTTTATGTATCTTACTCCAAATATGTACCTGACAAATAAGCAGGAATCAATGTACTGCTGATCACGTGTCAGGGAAAACCCCCAAGTGCTTAACCTTCCAGCATAAGGGCCATCTTCACTAAATTTTTATTTTGATAAAGTTAATACTTGCCTTAAGCTTTTCTGTTTTTATTAATAAACCATAAAAATATGTAAGAGAAGGTAGCATCAGAGCATACAACACTATCATTTTATGATTTCTATTCTGAGTACAAGCCTTAATATTTAATGTTACTGAGCTACTCTCATCAAGAGGAAGAGCTTTCTAGTCTGCACAAATGAAAAATGCTCATTTTCACGTTTAAGTGGCTTTTGTTAAAAGGGCATGACTTAACAGTCATTAAAATACTTTGATGTAATTTAATCATTTAATAAACTATTACAGATGCCCCAGTTGAGCCCATATCTAAAATGAAGGCCGAGTACAAGGTTAACTTGTACCTAGCTTCCAGCAGTCCTTGCTTGGAACACATAAGAACATTGCAATTTGTTGATCTGCAGTTTTATTTTTTAAATATAGTTTTGAGACTGTAAAAATACCCATTTGTTTGTGTGTTAACACTATTTGACAACTGGATCCTACTGGAAGCTGACCATCCATCCCAGACTGTTCTGGCTCACTATGTCGTCAATGAATTTTTCCAAGGACTCTTCAAAGTTTCTAAAGAGCCAAACTTCTCTATATGTATACACCACATGTGAAATTAAAATCATAATATACTGTTGAAATGGTTGGCCATCAGAGAGTCTGAGTAGCCAGGTGCAGAAGAGAAGAAAGGAGCTAAGATGCTTTTTCCTTTCCAGCAGCAGCAGCAATTTATGCAACGGACTAAAGTGATTTTGAAAGTACAGTGTTAAGCACAATGGTACACTGATCTTCCAAACACACCTAGATGCTTCCTGCATCGTGTACACTGATTTTCATTTCACATGGGAAATTCTAGGAACAGTTTGATTTATTAAGAAGTGAACATCCCAAATGTTACTAGTAAAATATCTGCATGCCATACTGTAACACATATATTTATAACTCTGTGGCAATAAAAAGATCTTTTGACAACAGGAGTGCAGAGAATCCTGCCAACATCTGCACATGTCCAAACATCGTCTGTTTGGCTCCCTTCCAGCTGGCATGTAACAGCCACATCTACACTTCATTACCCAAGTCAGTAGCCGAAGAAGGGAATAAAAATATGTACAAATGCCTCATTCAGCAGTTTTATATTCACTCTGAATTTGACAAGGGTATTAATTGAAGTTCAGATCTGTTGCCCTTGCAGGCAGAGATTTGTAACTTTTTGTACCATTCTGTTTTGAAAGCATCTTTCAAGATGAAATTTCAGCTAACTTAACATGAAGGGTTTTTTTTTTCCTTCCCCCTCTAGAATTAAAATTTTGAAAGGCAGCAAGACATGCGCACAGATTTGTACAGTCATTAAACACATGTTCCATGAACAAGCTGCATTAAGAAACAAAAGGCTTAGCAGATAGCTGCCAAAAATATCAGATTTCTGTGGAGTAACGCATAACATTACTTTCAGTTTAATTCTCAAATTATTATTGGTCTAAGTATGTAATGAGATAATGTCGTACTTGAAAATGCTATTTGAAGACTTGAAAATTTAACAATTAAAATAAAAATGAAGCTCTTGTTCAAAAGCAGGAACAGCTACCTGCCAAAAGAATATGCAATTCTGATACACCTGCTCACGTTTCCTCTGAGTATACACACAAATATCATGGAAAACAGACAATTAAGCTTTAAAAAGTGTTTTAAAATACAGTAATGAATATGAAAAACTACAAACAAGCAGCTTAGTAAGTTTTCCTTGATTAGTTATCTTATTTTGCTTCTGGAGAAATTTTTGTAATTTTCAGGCAGAAAGCTGGAAAACAGTAAAAAACCCCCAAAACTTCTGCTACCTCTCTTCCCTGTGACACGTATATGAAAAAAAAATTTTTAGTTGCTCTAATTAGCATAGCTACAAGACAGCCCTCTAAGCAAGGCTTAAAAACCTATACAAACCCTGTCCAAAGGACAAAAGCCATTTTGTTCCTGAAAGAATATACTGTCTAAAAATGAAAAAAAATCCACTGTAGTCTTGGAATAAATATTGAGAATTAATAGCGTGAATTTATCATTTCACTGAAGCATAAAACACATTATCACTGCATACGTCTTCCTTCCTCAATTCCACCTATCTAAACATGAGAACATCTACAAATCCACCACTGCTTTTGAATGTTCAAAAGTGTGGATTAGATCATGCAGTGAAGACTCGCCAGCTTGAAGCTGATAAGGTCTATCGTAGTCTGCAGTAACACAAATCCTCTTTGAATTAAACACTTAAAAGAATATTAGTTTACCATAATCAAGTATAATTCATCCTAATAATCAAGTCCAAAAAAAAGCCCAACCACTTTAACAACTGACATCTGAGATCCTGTTTTAATGCACCATTAGAAGAATATGTTTTTCATTTTCAGGACTACTCTAGAAGATGCTATGTGTCGCTGCCAATTTCTGTATAAAGTGAGCTTCATCTAAAAAAAAAAACCAACAAACCAAACCAAAATACTAATAATAATGATGATAAAAAACAGAAAGAGTTACACCTTAAATATGATGAAATTAAAAACCACACAAAACAGAGAGGGGACTTAGAACCCTCAAGACCTTCATGGCAAAATTACACTCTGTGATGCCTTCACTAAAATTGTCCCACTAAACTCTGCTTGCCCAGGCACAAACTGGCATGGCAAGTAAAATTTAAATAATCCACTCTTACTCAAAAGGAAGAAAATTAGTTTTTTCTCACCAAATACTGTTAATTCTGCACTGTAAACAGAAGTAGCACTTGTATTAGTCACCAAGGCAAATAAGTAAAGCTCTGGAACCACAAAAACCTGGAGATCGGCTTTTACAATGCAATTCTTGAGGTCAAGGAAGGTTAAAAAGCAAGGTGTAAACACAGGGGCCTTCTTTTGTCAGGAACTGATCTGCGTTCCAGAAGATGTGTACTCCAGTCTATCTGTGAATGCTGCTGAGTATAATGAAAACAACTCCATTCTCAACTACGCCAAATCATTTGACATTCAGCTGAAACTCCCACAGAAGTTAAGTATATATATAGCCTACCATAGAGTGAAGAATGCATTTCATTGAATATTTCAAATATAAGTGTTCCCATTGAAAAAACATTTCTTTCAATTGTTTGACCTTTGCTCATTCTTACTACATTTCAACCAGTTACTACATACAATTCATGTCAACAAGAGGCTTAACCGATGCACTGTAGGACAAAAATACGCAGGTAACTGAATACTCAGAAGTTGCTCAATGGTTAAGTTGAACAATAAAAGTTCTATTTCAGTGTTAGCAGAGGTTAATGCAAGAACCATAATAAGGAAAATTTAATATTGTATTGGTGGTTACCTGTTCAAATTAGTCTGTAGTTTATAAAAGTTTCTTCATATTAAACTTACAACAGGCAAAAACAATTGTTCTCTCATCAGTTATGAGTCTGGAATATATCACTATAAAGAAGTCCTAGCAGAGACGGCCCACTCTTATTTCTGAAAGTTAATTTGCAAAATTAGACGATAAAACAAAGCCTCAATTACTTAATTCAGGGAAGTAAAACATAGCTCCCCGTCTGCATGAGACATACCAGAAGCAAATGGATAATACTAGTATTTCGAGGTTTGGAATGTGGGAGAACACACTTTGTGTTACTGAAAAATACCCAGAGCTACAATTTATTTTCAAGTCTGTATAGCAATTTATCAGCGGCCATGAGACTAAGACAGTCATCCCTCATAATAAACACCCCACAATTACTGAAAAAAAAAAAAAAAAAAAGCTTTCAAACAACAAAAAAATAGTCCAATTGCATGGGAGTAATTTGGGAGGGTGTGGGTATTGGGGGAGTTGTAGGAATGATTTATAAACATCCCAATCAGACTACAGCGAATCTTTAAAATACATGACACTGGAAATAATCAGCAAGCTGGAGATAACATTACTAGTAACAAATGATCTCAAACTAGGTTTTAACATTTCCATAAAGTCAAAGGAAAATATTCAACATTTTAAAATACTACACTAAATACTACTCCATATGTCAAAGTGCCAGGAACTGTGTAAACCAGGACTTAACTAATACAAGTCTACTAGAGGAGATATCAGGTAGTGCAGATTACTACCTTCAAACCACTGCTTAGTATTTAGCATAGGAATTATGTACCAGAAACAACAAATTTAGTAATAAATTTTAAAAGGCACAAAGTATTAAAACTGGATGGCATTCTACCAATATATTTATAATAGAAATACAGAAAATAACCTATGACTAGAACAGTGTGCATGATAAAAAGAGAAATCACAGACAAGAATATCTGCCCATCTATTTCCTACTGAGTTATGTATGGATCAGCAAAATAAGTATGTAAAACATTTTGCTAAATTACTACTTTGAGTGAATTCAGCACAAGAAATTGTTTCAAAGAGAACACAGTTCATGTTTTAATATATGTTTACCAGATATCAATTATTGTTCTTCCACTAACAAAACCAAACAGAAACCTCAGTGATGACATGAAGAGAAATCAGAATAATTTTAGGTCGTGTGACAGACTGTTTATGAAGAGTAATTATACCAGGAATAGAGATACAGCTCTCGTGTTTGGATTCTTTTGTTGTTTAGATTTTGTTGGTGGTTTTATGTTTGGTTGGTTGGGGTTTTTTTCCCCACAAGGAATGACAAAGATCAGAAGTTGTTAGAAAAATAAAGTCCTTATGCTGGGACATCTAAACCTCTGCAGTTTCCCCGACTCCCACAACAAGGAATTCTCCACTTTGCCGTGGTTTTTGGTGGTGTTGGTTTGGGGTGGGTTTTTTTAAGTACAAAACATTCATGTGTCAGACAACATGTGGTTGCATACCATGGCTCACAAAAAGGCAGCTATGGTGGCACAGTAACAGCAGCTCAGAAACTGCTAAGAAGCAGCCACAGCAGCTCTAAATAGGAAATCTAGAGGGTGGTAGTGATCACTGCAGGAGCTCTATGGTAAATAAGGTGTATGTGTAGAGAAACCTTAACTGTTTCCACAAATCTTTCTGTTGAACTGCCCTGGTACGGGGGGGGGAACAACAACACAAAACCAACCAACCAAACAAAAAAACCACCACACACACCACCAAAAAACCCCCACACAAACAAAACCCCACACAAACAAACCAACCAACCACCTTGAAAGGAACTCAGGGGGGAGGAAGAGAAGAGCGGAGCAGGGGAAGAAAAAGAACAGTTTTTCTAAGTGTCAAAGACTGAGCAACAGTCTTCACCCTCTATGGAAATTAACAACAGGCAGCTAACATTTTTGGTTCTGTAACACTAAGTTTATTGTTTCTATTTGACAGTGAAAATAAAAAAGTAATCCAGTTACTTCATGAAGTTCATGGATAACATCCATTATTTGAGCACATGACATGGTTAAAAAAAAGTGAAAACAGTTTCTCCACTACAGCTATTTTTAAAAGACAAACTAGGAGGTTAGTGGTTTATAAAAAGTCACAGGTTGAGGATAAATCTACTTATGTCCATGGTGGTTCAATGAATTCTGAAATAAATGAATATTCACACTGTACTCAGTTTGTAATCGGATGTATTTTGCTATTTCTTCACAAGACAACTTTGGTCAAGCTCTTTGCAAGTGTTTGATGCATACAGTCACCATGCTCATTTATGAATCAGGTGCCACGCACAGATCCTATCCTCCAGCTGATTCCTATTTAAAATACTGTTTGCCATTAAATGAGCCAAAGGGAACAGCAAGTTTTATTGTTGCTTTTGTCCAAATAAACTGTTCAAGTTAATATAAAATACTGGTTTAGATGTAGCAAATTTTGACTACAAATTAGGACTTATTTTACTAATAACTACTTGCCATTATTGCAGAAGAGGACTGTAAGAAAGAATAAGGAAAAAAACCCAAACCTACCAGAAGTTAAACCTTAAACATTTACACTTCAAGTTAAATAATTCTTTTCTCAATCCTCACATATAGGTTGTTTCATTCAAACGTGAATTTAGATAAATGAGAGGATTTAGTTACTGACTAGTTTAGCAAGATTCTACGAAAGTAAAAAATAGTATTTTAACACCCAGAAAATACATCCACTGTACTGAATAGTGCAGCTCTCCTTCCATTTACTTCATGAAGTAAAATGGCAAAAGGGGCTGAATTTTTCACTGAGTACACCTATGCAACCGTTTAACAAAAGTGGATAAAGAAGACTATGAGAAAGCTATAAAAATACAAATTACTTAGGGTTACAATAGGTAATCTATACAAAACTGTGCTGTTTTACTACTGTGCAGAGACTTGCAACGAAAAGTATACCATGCTATGGGTTAAAGCACTACTGAAAACTTCCTACAGCAAGTGCTGTAAATCAGTTGTGACAACATACAGTTTGTAAGCAACACTTTAGAAATAATCCATCCTCCAAATAGGCTTCGAGCTAAAATCCCAATCTCTGATAATCCCCAAATTACTAGCTCTAGTAGACGATTACAGTGAATCTGCTCTTATAAATCAAAGACAAAGCTTTAATTTCAGTGCCTATCTACATCTGGTAGCTCCTATAAATAATATTAAATAACATATCTTTTTATAGATTGCTTTGTATTATTAAATACCATGGAACTTTAAAGCACTGAACACTAAGAGTTAGAAGTTACCTCCGCTTCCAAATCAAAACTGTTATTCCTGGCAGTGTTTTAAAGTGTCACAGTGTTTCATTAAAAGCTCAAGGCAGAAAGTTAGCAACACTTGTCCGTGTGCCTTCTGGTGACAGACGTCATCGATTAAATGCATAGATGGATTATTTATTTATTTTAAATGAACATCTGATTCTTCGCATGACATTATGAACGTTTCCTTTCTTTTCTGGTTTATGCAGGTTTTCTTCTCCTCTACAGCTGATTTTTAGGACAAGCCTATAAATCTCATTCCCATACCAATATCTGACCTCATCAACACTGCCCTGGTTTCCCTGGGACAGAATCCTAGGCTAGCCATGGTCTGCAGGCCACTGGCCATTTGGAGTCAGTCAGGGCAGCTGCCCCAAGCTGGCTCACGAATGTTTTCAGACCATAAACATCATGGTCAGTGTAAAGGGGCGAGTTTTCAGTGGGGGCTCCTGATCCTACTCTTACCTCTCTTCCTGCTTCTCCCCATCCCTGGAGGACCTTGCTTACCATTCTCGTGAGGACTGCTTCCCCATTTACTGTGACCATCATATATTCACTGGGCTGAGTGTAACTTTGTATAATTTATATTGGCTTCAGTATAGTTTGGCTGATCCATTAAATCCATTCTCATTTCAACCTGCAGGTCTCCTCTCCTTTTCCCCATTTCCCTTCTCTGCTGATGAGGGGTCATAGACAGAGCAACTTCTGTAGTTCAGTCCAGATACGGACTAAACATAGACACTATACCACAAAGTGGTTTACTTACGTATAAATACAAGCAAACTTCTCAGTAGTCAGTTACCACTTCTGCAACGTTAACTTCACCTCTCATAAAGAGTGCCTCCCATCTTGCTGTTGCGATAGCTGAGTAACACAGGATTATCCGTTCCTAACATGTTTCTCAGGTAGAGACAGAGAACAGAGGTATGTGACATGTTATGCAAATGAGAAGAGTTCAGCCAGATTCTTATATTTAATATATTTCACTGCCAACTGAGAGAAGGTATATAAAACTCCCGTACCTGGTTACCAAAGTTGATGAATACTCTTCTAGAGAGGATACCAAGAGCATTTCAACACAGAAAACTGGCCTCAAGTTTCCTAGAAATATGTTCCAGGATATGCCTATTCATCAAAATTTACAAGACTCTGCAAAACACTTTTGATCTGATAAAAGGTGACAGACAATTTTACCGCACTCTGGACTGGTAAAGGCTGCCTCACTTCCACCAATTTAACCTGTTCTGCTCTCAGCAGCACCTTTGCCAAAATAAATGATGAGCAAAGTGTTAAGTTCACATGCAAAGATTTTCATCTCTTCAACAGATTTGCTTGATAGCCTCAGGGCTGATCCATCACTTACCAAGAAGCTGGCAAGAATCAAGGCTCTTAAATCAGCCAGTGCTGCCCACTGCCTTTGATCCACTCCACAACAGTAAATGCTGCAACTGTGCCATACTCTTTGTCTGTAAAGAATGCATTGCCCCCCTAAATTATGAAGAAACATACAGAGGTGTTTTCTGGCTACCTAGGTACATGCTCAGTATGTTGGAATCAGTGTTCAAAACCAAAACTCTTAAGTTGCATGAAATGCAGCAAAACCAAATCAATTCTCAATCAATTTCCAAATATACTCCACAAAGAAGTTCTGATTTACTTAAGTGGAGTTTCCTTTTTCACTGCGCTCAGGAACAGCTTTATGGCAAAATGGAAGAGGCATATACTGTACCTTAAATCCTCTGAGAAGCAAGCTGCAAACTTACTTTGAAAACAAAACCCAAGGGCTGTACACGAAGAGACCGAATGGCAGAAGACATACTAAATAAAATCTTATTTTTTAATTAAGCAAAGTTCCTAAATGCATTCTCTAGAAATTAATCAGTAAGTTAATTTGCTGGAGGGTCGAGCCTGTAGCACTGCTTTTTGAGCATTAGATATTTCTTGGTCTCACACTAGAGAAACAGCAGATGTTTGTAACAGTAATCATGCATGATGCTTTCAAACAGAGTTGCCAGTATTCTTTTTATCATACATCAGATAAAGGCAAGGACAGTTCAGTAGTTAAAGGAAACAATTCCAGGTCCAAGCTTACACACTAAAGCCATACTTGGAGTTCCTTTGATAGCCTTGAGCCAAAACACAAAGCTCCCAGTCTAAATAGATATGCAATAGAGTGGTTCCACAAAATAAAACAGTGGCCCACAAATTTTTCACTCAAAAATTTACACAACATGTTAAAGCACAAATTTCTGGTCTGCATACATAACCACTCCTCCTACTTAAAGGCTATAAAATATGTAACTGCTGAAGAGAAAACATTGTTCATTTATTTGTCACTCTATTTTCAGGCAAAAAAAAATACATATTTCTAATTTTTACGAACAGAAAACCAAAAATTATGTTTAGTGCACGTAAGAACGTGACATAGCACAAGTCGCTTTTTGACAAGGAACACACCATTGCATTAAAGTCTCTAGCCACTAGCTGTTAAACTAGACCCTAAGAAACTAATCACCGATTTCTATAGCTGCCTAGGAATATATGTATTATGGGAGATGCCACAGGATTAAAGTGTAATGCTTCACTGTAAAAAAGGCATAAATCCACCAGAGCTGCATTGAAACATGCCACCCCGCCTTGCTTCCTGCGGAATAACTGCTTGCTCTCACCGCTCTCTACCGAACAGAAAAGCAAGCTCCCTACCTAGATGAGAGGCAACAAGAATGAAGAACGAGTGAAAAAGCCTGAGGCACTGTGGCAACGAGGAGGAAGACAATTCAGAAAAATACATAGTCTTCGGAAGGGGAAAAAAAAAACAACAAAACAACTATGAGACTGAGACAAAAAAACGCCTCCTGCCCAGAGTGGGAAGTGGAGGCACTCTCCTCAGCCCCTCCAGCTGGCATCTTTACCTAGGAGTCACTGTTAGTGCAGAGACCTCGAGGAGGACTCCTCCGTTTCGCAGCTGTTTCTAAGGCCAGCTTCCCCAGGAGTCCTGCTCTTCGTGCTCTCCCCCACCCAGAGACACGGTTTGCGTGTGTCCGGCGCGACGGCAAAAGGAGGCTCCGGCTACGGCGAAGGAAAGCAGGGCGTTCAGCCAGGACGGGGTTTCCATCAAGGGGCCCACCGTCCTCTACCTGGCCGGGGTGGCTGTGCAGCCACAAGGAGAGCAGGCGGGAGCGGCCACCTACCCCGGTACTCCCGGCCGGCCAGGTACCGTCGAGCGGGCTTACCTGCAGCACCAGCGGCTCTGGGTTGAAGGCGAGGGTGATGAGGAGCTGCATGCGCTCCGAGTCCTTCAGGTTGCGCAGTAGGAAGCTGCCCGAGTCCTTGGTCTCGGCGTAGCGGCGCACCAGGCGGTCGAGCAGGCGCTGCGAGGGGCAGTGCACCAGGTCCGACCAGCCCTCCACGGCGTCGGGGGTGAGGAGCCGCACGTCGCCGTTGAGGCTGGCGAACTCGGTGGCGTGCAGGGCCTGGAGGAGGTCGCAGCGGCCCCTGCCGGTGGCGCGGCGGCAGATCTTGGTATCGATGTCCGCGAGCTCCTGCGCGGAGCCGAGGCGCTTGAGGACGACGCGGCGACTGCCTTCGCGGGGCTCCCCGTAGCGCGCGAAGTAGACGTTCTTGACGTTGAAGAAGTCGAAGAGGCGCAGGCGGCCCCAGCTCTCCAGCCGCAGCTGCCCGTTGAGGAACTTGCGGCACCAGCTGGTGCCCCAGCAGGCCGGGCACTTATTGAGCTGCAGGAAGCGCCGCTCCGACAGCTCGTTGCGCTGCAGCGAGGCCAGCAGCGAGTGCGTGTTCAGCACCAGCGCCGCCGCCAGGCTGCCCAGCACCGCCAGCTTAACGTAGCGGTACAGCCGCCCCAACTTCAGCGACACCAGCCGCAGCATCGTCCCGCAGCGGGCCGGGCCGGGCCCCCCGCCGCGCTCGCTCTTCTCCCCGGCCGCGCTGCAGCTCCGGCACCAGTAAACTCTCCGCCTCGCCTACCGCCCGATAAAAGGCGGCCAACTTACTGAGGGGACGGCGGGGAGGGGGAAGGGAGGGGGGGGAGGTGCCAGTAGCCCGCCAGCCCGGGCGGCCCCGCCCCCGAGGGAGGGGCTCCGCCGCCGCCGCGGAGGTGGGCGCGAGCCGCCCACCCCCCTTCACGGAGGGGTACCCCCCTCCCGCCGCTGCTCCCGCCCGCGCGGGGCGGGGCCTCGCGCGATCGCCGGCAGCCGCGCCGGTTGGCTCCACGTGATCCGCCGCGGTCGCGCGCGCCCCGCCCTCTCCAGGCAGGGGGCAGGGCCCGCCGCGCTCGCGGGGCGTGAGCAGGGAGGGGCTCGGGGTGGGCCG
The DNA here is from genome assembly GCA_024611175.1 of Megaceryle torquata. Classification (NCBI taxonomy): domain Eukaryota; kingdom Metazoa; phylum Chordata; class Aves; order Coraciiformes; family Cerylidae; genus Megaceryle; species Megaceryle torquata. The sequence goes on along the minus strand of JANIJG010002117.1, from coordinate 5,463 downwards.
TGCGCGCGCTGTGGAAGGGGCGGGGCGGGCAGCGGGATGGGATGGGATGGGGCGGGGCCGGGGCGCAGCGCCCGTTGGTTCTCATTCTCTTAGCGGCTTCTCTTCGCTCCTTTCCCAGCCCCTGCGCACGCTGGGCCCTTGCGCTGCCCGCGTATCGGGGTGCGGGGGTCCGTGTGTGTGGCCGCCATGTTGACTGCCTCCCGCCCCTGGGCCCCGGCCAGAAGCACTCCGGAGCTGACATCGGGAAGCGGCTCCCTAAGGCCCGCTCGGTCTAGTGGGGCTAACGTGGCTGGCGTGGCCCGGCCTTGTCGCTGCCGGCGCCGTTTCCCTCACATGCGGCTCGGCCCGCCGTAGCCAGCCCCTCTCTGCCCGCCGTTCGGTGTCGCCGCTGCTGTCCCGCCGCTGTCGGCCGGCGCTGCAGCACGGGCGCCAGCGTGGCTCAGCCCTGCCGCGAAGCGGTTGGTCGCCGACGCGCAGCGCGGTGCCGCGGCTCCCGCGCACCCGGCGAGGGCTCGGGACGCCTGGGCCCGGCGCGACCCGGCCTCGTCCCCGGGGAAGGCGCAGCCCGCGTGGTGCAGGGGCGCTTGTCCGGCTGGAGCCCTGAGAGGTTCGTGCAGAACACCCCGTGTAACTGTGCAGTAAACCCAGCTACACAAACCGCTTTGGTTTGCTGGGTCCACAGGACGGGTTTTGCAGTCCCAGCGCTGGCATGAGCAGTTCACGGGTTTGACAAGGTCCCAGTTTGACCGTGGGACCAGCACACGCGGTCCCTTAAAACGCCTTCGTTCATCTGGAGGGGAGAGCGTACAGGTGGTAGCCAGCTGCTCAGCTTAACACAGCAGGCTGCCTCACAAGCTTTCGTGTGGAGGATGCCGGCCACAGCTTTAAGAACCATTCGCTAATAGAGATTAAGAAGATTTTTAAAAAGTGAAAAGTCGTAATTCTTTCAATACTTTTCTTAAAGCAAGGCTGTACTCTTCCCAAGTTAACTACAACCTTCATACGGCCTGTTCCGTCTCAAAAGTGCAGTGCGGATATATGATCTTCGGGGGAAGAAGGGGAGCAGACTGGCAGATTTCCAGTTACTTCATTTCCATCATATATAAATTAAGCACTTAGTATCCAGAATATTGGAAATACATTTGCCTTGTTACATTAGCATGTATTTACCTCTTATGCACTGTGTGTTGACATTTAATATGTATAAAAACAGATTAAAGAACCCACTCTACTGAGATTTTGTCACGGCGATGTGTGAATGTGTACAGTGAACTTGTGCCTCTTGGTCTATATGGGACACGATCACATCTCATTCAATGTGCCTTGTTAAATATTGTTTGTAGGGTCAGCTCATCCGATCGGCAATTTCTAGCGTACCACTGGCTTTATTACAAAATATATATACATGATAAATAAATATATGTAATCTTCCTTAAGTCTTTAGTTGGGGACACACTGATGCCACATTTAAAATAATTCTCTCAGGTGAGATCTTTTGTGTAAACTGCTGAACGTAAGTGGTTGTAGGGCCGCTGTCAAATTAAATTTTCCTGTATCCTAGAGGCATCCTCCCCTCGTGAACGTATCTGGCTGCTCACAGAGACGCCAGCTCTCTTCTTGTTGAGCTCACTTCAGAACATGTTGATTTAGTGGAATTGTTTTTTGATAATTAAGTGGAATGAAATATTATCATTTATGTACTGCTCAGTGTACCCAGGCTGCTCTGCAAGCATGTGGGTAGGGGTAGACATCCTCCAAGGACTGTACCACTCACCTTAGCCAGCCTCTTTGAGCAGAGCCACAGCTGAGCTCCAGAAAGGCAGTGAAGGGGCAAAGCAATGGTTTTGTTTGCTTTCTTAAAGGCTTATTTTTGTGTCTGTGTGTATGTGTGTAAATCAGGTGGTGTTAAGGGGAGCAGAAATCCTTTCTGCCCTGAAGTGTTTCCTCTCTATCCCCCAGCTGTGCCAGTTATGTTCCTGCCCATTGTGGTAAAGACTGGAGTTGCTTCAACACCTGAAGGTGGTGCTGTGAAATGGAAAGGGAAGCGCTTAGCTTTTTATTGATACTGTCTGGAGGGCTTTTATTGCACTGAAACAGGGGCTGGGGAGGATGGCAGTGATGTTGCTGTGCTTGGTAGTTCCTGGGGGATTCCTCTAGTGCAGCAGCTACACAGGCTTCCCTCTGCTGCAGGACAGGTGGCTGCTCTACCTGCCAGAAGGGAAAACTGTTGGGCAGGTAGCAGGAGTGGAAGACACAAAGGTCCTAGATCCAGATTCTGTGAAAGCAAGCCCACTCAAGCTCCTGTTTGTCACTTTGCTGTCACGGGCCCGCTGCTCAGGCACCGAGTGTGCTAACGAGGCATGTTCCCTGCCATGGGGTTTTTGCGAGGCAAGCTTTAGACAGGAGCCCTCAAGCAGGTGTGAAGTGGATTGACAGGGATGACAGGGCAGTGAGGCTAAGGAGGTGCTGGCTGAGATCAGTGGAGCAACAGCGGTTTCTCAATTACTTCTTCCCTTACTTTTTTTCTGCCCGCTCTGGACAGTCCCATGTTCTGTGCAGGTCTTTAACAGGTAGGACAGCTGGCAGGCAGAGATGCTTAGTGGAACCAGGCTCCCAAGTGCTGTGCCCAGCCAAGACCCTCCTGTAACACCACCAGACCTTTATGACCCTTTGATTATACTTGGAAGTGGTAGGAATCTGCTGACTTCGTTGCTTTGAAGTATCTTCCACTTGGAGAATTTGTTTCCCAGTTCCATTTCTAACAGGCTCAGAAGTAGCGCTGTTCGCTGGGGAATTCAGTGGGACAGGAACGTGCCTGATACTAGCATATTGTTATGCTCATTCCTCCAACGTTACAATATACAGTAAAATGATTAACCTTCTACCCGGGACTCACCTGAACACCCATCTCTGCTGGGAACACATTGCTGTTGAGCTGTCACAGGTGATAACCAGCAGCCCCAAGTGCTGCTGGGCTGCAGATCTCCTTGGCAGCAACAGCCTGAGAGCACCTCTGTGTTCTCGGCCCAGGCAAGGAGATTAAGGCTGTGGCCATCAAGCTGCTGTTGACAGCCACTACCTGTGCTTAATATATTTGAAACCATTTGTGTGGGTAAGTCAGATGTGTTCTGATGTTAAGGATGTGTGCCTTAGTGTAAAGTAGTGGACCTAACTGTGTGAGACATGTAGATAGGATTAAAAAATAGTTACCTGTTTAAAATCCTTGAGATAATAAACTTTCTATTTGGAGAAATAACTCTATTAGCTGTTTCAGGGGAAAAGAAAGGAAGGAACTCTCCGTTCTAGCTTGCATTGTAATTTGGGGCTTGTTGAAAGTCAGTGGGAGTTTTGTCATCAACATAAACAAAAGCTAGTTGAGGACATCAGCTGTAAAAGTCAGGGTGGGAGGTTAATATAATTTTTGTACTCTCTTCTTTATCCATTCTTTAGGTTGATTTTGGATGGTGCCCCTCTTATAGCTATACATAAAGCCAGGTACTTCAAGAAGAAAGGTGGCTTGGCTCTGGGCCCTGGACCTTTTGTATCAGGGCTGGAATATGCAACGGACACCAAGGCGACAGTGGTGGGGAAGCCAGAGAAAACCTTCTTCCTAGAAGCTCTGCGGGGGACTGACTGTGCCCCAGAGGAGGCCGTCATGATTGGTGACGTACGTGGGGAACACGTATCTTATCACCTGCTGGTTAACCTCATGCTTGTCTCCTCGGTGCCAGGAACTGATCTATCTAAAAGAGCTGGGATTAAATGAGGGGTGGAAATTGCACTGTTGAAACTTGCAGGATTTGATGTGTAGTTCATCGAGTTTCTTCTCTTCAGTTACTATTTGATCAGGCAAAAAGGACATAGTAAATCATGCCTACATAGTATGTCTAAGAGGTATATAAAAGAAGTGACTCTGTATAGGAGCTTTTAAGTGGCCACTTAGTGATGTGCAAAGCAGAGAATCATAGAATCATTTTGGTTGGAAGAGACCTTTAAGGACATTGAGTCCAACCATCGCACTGCTGGGGCACCACTGACCCATGGCCCTCAGCACCACAGCTCCACGTGGGGCTTTGAAACCCCTCCAGGGATCATGGGGACTCCACCACTGCCCTGGGCAGCCTGGGACAGGACTTGACAATTCTTTCCTTTTGGGGGAGACATTTTTCCTCATGTCCAACCTAAACCTCCCCTGGCACAACTTAGGCTGTTTCCTCTTGTCCTGTCACTCGGTGTCTGGGAGAAGAACCCAACCCCACCTGGCTCCAACCTCCTGGCAGGGAGCTGTCGAGAGCCAGAAGGTCTCCCCTGAGCCTCCTTTGCTCCAGGCTCAACAAGCCCAGGTCGCTCAGCCACTCCTCACGAGACTCCTGCTCTAGACCCTTCCCCAGCCCCATTGCCCTTCTCTGCCCACGCTCCAGAACTGTATCAAGAGTGTCACAAAATAGTTGTTAACAATCGTATCCGTGACCACTAACCAGCTGATCTCCTCTTCTGTCCCAGGACTGCCGGGATGATGTTGGTGGTGCCCAGAATGCAGGCATGTTTGGGATTTTGGTAAGGACTGGTAAGTACTTGATGAATTGGTAATTTTGGGAGACAGTGGTGCATTTGGTGATATGGCCCTGGGTCGTAGAATCATAGAATTGCTTTGGTTGGAAGATGATCTTAAAGGTCTTAAGATCACCACATTCAGCCACTCCCCCAGCACTGCCAGGGCACCACTGACCCATGGCCCTCAGCACCACAGCTCCATGTGGGGCTTTGAAATCCCTCCAGGGATCACGGGGACTCCACCACTGCCCTGGGCAGCCTGGCACAGACCTTCACAACCCTTTGCCATGAACATTATTTTTCCTCAAGTCCAACCTAAGCCTCCTCTGGTACAGCCTGGGTCTATTTAATGTTGCATCAACGGAGCTAGGGCGCAGATCTCAAACAAATAGCGGGATGGTGTAAATAGGTGGGGGAAGTTCACCTTGTAGGTGTGATTTCTATTTTATTTTTTTTCTCTAGTGACTCTAAAATCCCAGTCACTAATCAAAAAACAGAGAGAGCTGTGACTGTGACATCTTAGGTTGCCAAAACCAGTCATAGCAATGTAGCCTGCGATCATTCAGGGACTCTGGTGACATTCCTTAGTCATTACACTGGTAATTCTACAAGTCATTTTGCTTCAGATAAAAGTGGAACTGTGAGGGACTGACAGGTATTACTGATGTCATTCATGGTGCCATGGACTGGGTAAGGTCTTTCTGAGGTGGCAGCTGTTTGTGCCATGTGGTCCATTATGTTGAAAGTGAAAACAAGAAACAGTAGTCCCCTTCATAAAATCCAGAAGGGAAGATGATAACATTATTTTTTCAAGAACCTACAGGGGTGCTCTGAAGATGCTGAGGGGCTGGAGCATCTGTGTGGCCAGGAAAGGCTGAGAGCCCTGGGGCTGTTGAGCTGGAGAAGAGC
>JANIJG010002116.1:18036-59504 GCA_024611175.1 Megaceryle torquata | reverse complement strand
AACTCTAAACACGGGGTGTTATCACTGCTGGCAGCAGACACTGTCTGTGAAAACAGTCTGCTAACTTCAGAAAGTTCCGTTAGTTAGAAGTACTGAACTGAAAAGTAAAATCACTGAACAAAATTAGTTCTGTTTTCACTCAAACCAAGACACTTACACTCAAGGCCCCATGTAAGCTCATAGAAAATGAAGCAAGTTTCATCTAGTTAGAGACAGAAGGAACAAGGGACCTCACTGCACGTGACATCCCTGGCACGGCTCTTGCAGCCCTGCACATGCCCACGTGGTGCTGCCCTCACGTGATGGCCCTCACCCCCTGCACACACTTGGCCAGGCTTAGCTTGAAGCTGGGCAGCCATGCCAAGATGCCTGGCTGCGAGGGGAGGAGCAGTCTTGCCTCCTGGTTGTACAGTTTGACAGCACGGTGCAAAACTGACCAGGAGCTCTGGACTTAACTGACCCTTCTTTTTCGGAGTTTGTGTTCCCACTACCAGACCAGTTGCTGAGTGCCTGAAGACAGCTGGGTCCAGGTCCCACCTTGGTTATTAAACCATATCTCTGCTGAAATTGGGGTTTGCTAGTATAAGATCAACTGGAGGTGACCTTGTGCTCAAGTGAAGCTGTTTATTACACAATTTTCTCACCTACCTCGCTCATGAGCAATGATTCTTCTAAATACAGTGAAATCCAGTTTACGCTCTTTGGTTTAAAATGGGTGCAGGTGTCAAATAGGGCAGTGCTTCCGAATGACTCAACATATGTACATAAGTGTTAGGTAACAGCAAGCAAAATGTTTAATGTAAAATACGTGAATGTTTAGAGTACATAAGGGCGTATTTGCACACAGAGGAATCAAGACAGACAATAGAGGAAGGAGTAGCCATCAACACACCATTTAGATGGAAAACAAAACACTGGGTTATTTTCTTTTGGTTTTCAAAGCAATTGCACATACAGGTGAGCAGGTGCACTTGCATCTTAAAAGAGTATTTTATGCATTTTATGAAAGGACTAAGCATATGTTTTTTCACTGCTGGACATAGGCCTAGCATGGAATTCTACAGTAAAAGTACTGGAGGTAATAGCAGACTCTTCTCATACTCCTGTTGGTGATACCTGAACAAGAGTCTAGGAAATCAGTTCTTAACTTTTTGGGGCAAATACATAAGCTGAGAGTAAGCCTTAAACTTTAGGGGGGGAAGGCAAGTTTTTGATCTTTTTCTCTCAATATAGAAAGAGAGGAATAATTCTTGCCCTCTTGATACCAATGTGGAAATTGAATGAAGAATTGCAATGACAAAGAATGTTTAGAAAGGCTTGATCTCTATCTGACATACTATCTGCTGTCAAAAAACAGTGTTGGTAGTAGAGGCAGTTCAACAAGTTTTTCCAGTGTTTAGGAGTTAAGGACAAACTGCCAACAACAGGCATTTTTCCCACTGCAGACTAATTTCAAATGATTTCATTCTGTATACTTCAGTGCATATACAAGACAGACAAGAAATCTATAGATACTGATGACTGCAAGAGAGAAGGTCAAGGTAAGTCTCAGTCAACCTTAATAGCTAACCTTAATAGTAACACTGTAGTGCTACTGTTAAAGAGGGCTAGATACTGAGAGAAGAAGAGAGGAGAAAGAGAAAAGAGAGACACTTTGGAAGGGAAAGTGAGAAGTGATAACTTTGATTCCTATTTCATTGGTTTCATTTTTCCAGTAAATTGAATAGACAAAGATCTCAGATTAAGATTCCTGTCAGGGACTACAAAGTTGACAGCTATTAAATGTCAATCATCTATGTGTTGAGCAGGCCTAAGGACCAAAAATTTACGTATATTATAGAAATAATTATATACCTCTTCATTTGCCTTACATTTTGCTGTTATCTAAAAAAACGTCAAGACTGCAAAGACATTCTCTCTGAGTTAAGAAATAGATCTAAAGCTGCATGTGTGACATCACTTGGGCCTCCTTGTGCTCATGAGCTTATTGTTCTAGTGCGGTTTGGTGGGGTATCAGGGCTGTACACAAAGGAGGCGGTTGTCAAATTCTTGACTCACTGTAGAAGCTGGCGCACAGAATTAATGAAATCTTGAGTTGTTGGTCTAAGTTAAGGAAAATGAACACCACAGGGGAGAGCAGGCATTTTTTCTCTACCTCTGACATAAAATGGTTTTTTTCTTAAACCGAATTTTCAGAGATGGTCAGTAATTAGTCTTCATTACCTCATTATGCAGTTTGACCACCTGTTTTCTGAAAGTATAGGGTATTCACAACTGCAATTGACATAAAGTTAGAGCTGTTTGAGCAGATATCTTCACAAAACACAGGTACTTAATCTGAGTATCCAAACTGGTCAAACAAATCTAGCATATGTATTCCAGAATGTCATAAGTGAAAACCAATTCATAATACATATAAACTAGTTTGCCAGATCAGGACTACTTATTTCAGAAAAAACTGTCATATAAACAAGGTCTAATGCATGGCCTAATCACCACATTGTAAAGATTCTCCTTTAAATTCACATCTGCTCTTGTTCCAGATTAATTTTCAGCTGTAAAAAAATCATTACTTACAGCCTACTTCTTGGCTCTGAATTGATAAATCCTCATGTGCCTTTCTACCGTGTACATTGCTACAGTACAAGTAGAAGCTTATTGTCCTTCATTTTGTACACACAAGCAATAGCCAACGTAATCTGATTTTCTAGTTAGTCTTCAGTTGCTTTCCAACAGGGCAATTGATTTACAGTCAATGCAGTAACAGCCATGTGAAGACTTGTTTAAAATACCTCCCTGTGATCTGATGTCCATTGCCATTGCTGAAATTACACAGCAGCAATTTGAGACCTATGACTGGAGAAGTAGTTTCATTAAAGATTCCTGCTCTCAGTCAATCCAAAGGTGATTTTTATTACCGTTGCTTTCTAAGCATGGCAAAGTAAATAAAAAATATTTTCTCAAAGTCTTCACTTTGTGAAAAAGGTGATAAATATGTTTCATTTTGTCACTAATTTCAGGAATTACTTTGTCTCCTTACATAAACCATTCATTTTTCCATAAGCTTTATTCTCATTTAAAAACATGGCTTGTTTAAGGAAATAGAATTAAAAAAAAAAAAAAAAAGAGTTTTCAGTCTAAAAACTATGTAATAACCCATGCGCTGATTCCATGTCCTAGCTCCTTTTGTTAACTACAGAAAAAGCTGTACTATGGACTTCTGGAAGACAGAAAGGAAACTAGGCTTTGCTAGTTCCACCAGTCATAGAGATATTTTAATTTGTGTTTATTGGTGTCCTTAAAGCAAAACAGTTCACCTGAATATTTATGCTTGCATAAACCACAAGCTTTTGGTAATCAGAAGAATGAGGAAAGGACTACGGCTACCATGGCAAGAGCATTGTAACATATGCAAGGGTGAAAGCGTCTCCAGTTACAAGGTAAGCAGAGATAGTTGTCACCTTTGAGAGCACACCTCCATCACAGTCTATCCATCAGTCCTGGGAACATCTGCTCCTGTGATTTTATGAGAAGTCTCTAATAAAGCACTGGAATTTACATATGCTTATTGTTTACATTAGATGTGTGTGAAAGAAAACAAGACTGGTTAATGACTTGCACAATTATTTCTGTCTTTTTCAAGTCCAAAAGAAGGTGATAACCAGAAATAGCATAGGAGCTGAAAGTGAACCTTACTGCAACAGCAGCAGGAGGCAGCTGCATAGACAGAGAAAGGAAGAAAGCAGGCAAAACCACATGGCTACTTTTGGGTTTCTGGCATCTGCCAAAGATGCTTCTCAATATAAACAGAGGCTTGTTGAGGGAGAAAAGTTAATGACTTAGGGCTATGAAAAGGAATCTCTATCAAAATTTGTTTCAAATAAATTTTTGAGATTGACTCTGATCTTCACTTGAAGATAATCTAAGCAAGAGGAGAAGCCCAACAAGATATGCCTTGACACAGTGTGCACTAACAGACTGCCTCAGTATTTAAAACAAAGCAGGTACAAGGTCTTCATACAAGACTCAGGTATAAAACTCTTTTATCAGTCTTCTTAGACAAAGCAAACAATTGTCTCATGAACATTGGTTAATAGTTCCAGTTTAAGTAAGTAAATTGTAAGAAGGTGGGAGCCAATTCCTGGAATTCATGTTTTTCAGCAGTTTGGGACTAGCTGTTTTTCTGAGTCCTTAATGGATGCATATGTTCAACTGCAGACTCCTCCAGAGTGTGTATATATTGCTATCTGTATTTTTTTTACTGCAGAGGTTTGGAGAAGATGCTGGGATAAGTTACAAACTTTTAATAAAATAGTTTTAGCACAAAATGCAGGAAATTTCATCAAAATATTACTCTTTTTACCACTTTTTGCATTATTCCTACACTTTCTTCAATTAGCTTTGTTTCCACATGATAATGACACAAATTTCTCATGTTTGTTTGTTCTTTTTACTTTGACAATGGTAATGTTTTCTCATTAGTCTTGAGTTGTTTGCTCTAAAAGGATACTCCTTTTTCTCATCAATAAGTACTAGTGGAAAGAAGCACATATTTGGCAAAAGGGGACAAAAGAGTAAAATAAATAATTGGTCAAATATAGTGTTAAAAAAGGTATCTCCCTTTGCATTCAGAGGGCTCCCAATTCAGTCATCATGTATACACAATGTAGAGTAAGGAAAGAACACAGAACAATTTTGCTAAGTTCAGAAAGAGATGCACAACAGAAGTGGAGTGGAACAAGTTGACTAGCGTTAAGTGAATTATTGTCTTAGTGGTTAATTTTTCTTCTTGTCATGTTACCTTTTCCTCATTCATTCAGAAGCAACCCTGACAGATAGTAAGCATTAGCATTCTGCAGGCAGTGGACTGACCTCACACTGCAGGACTTCTTTCCAAGTGCTGTACCAGCCCAAACTGCCATATCTTAGCACGTAACAACAGGGGGAGGTGAGCACAGGAAGCCCCAGTGATAGCTTTAGTGATCGTTGTCACTGGTATCTCTGGCCAGGGTAATAACCACCCATCTGATGAAAAGACACTGCAAAAAGCACCGAGCCTATTAGCAAACCAGTCTTTGGAGGAACCCAATATAACCTTTATCTTACTCTTAGACAGAAAACAGCAATTCCAATTCTTGTAAAGCACTTAATATTGCCAAACAAATATGCACCTGTGAGCCCAAGGCTTTGAACCAGCTTTTAAAAACCCTGTGTGAATCTTCAGATGGATCTAAGATTCTAGAACTCTAGGACTGCTGCCTGAATGATTTCTGCCAAAACTGGTGGAAGAGTGTAATTTGAAAATCAATTTCTCAGTTCCCCATATCTGGTCACTCAAGAATGGGCTTTTCTGTTGCTCTTGTTCATGGGGGGCGGGGGGAGTGTTTGTTTTGTTTTTTAAGGTCAGTAACCATTTGGTTTAAGGACCATAATCAATGGTAATTGCATATATTTGTTTTGGATAATTGCTTGCATGACTGGTTACCATCAAGCGAACATTATCCTTAACTAGTTATTTTAGAGCTGACAATGATAAATGCAGTCCTATTATTTGAAAGGAGTACTGTATTTTCACCTCTCACAGCTCAGAGCTTGGTGATGGTACTAAAATCACGTGTTCTCTTCTCCCCTGCATTATCTCCTCATATGAAACTGCCAGTCATGCTTATTTATTAAGGCAAACAAAAGAACATATGGTTTTGATATCAAATAAGAGACACTAAGTGATTTAATCAATTCCATGGATGTTCCTTAAATTATGAGAACTCATGAGTATTTCTTACCATATTTGTTTTTTATCTTAAGTGACAATAATGCAGAGGCTAAATTACACCTTCCAAACAAAACACATAAATTTAATTATGTCAAGTGTAATCACAGGAATCTAAATATATTAGCATAAGAATATTATAATTATGCATGGTAAATAGAAGTACACTAAGTTATGCTATAAAAAAAAATTAAGATACAAGCTTTCTTTTTGTCAGGCCCTTATTTTGCTCTCCATAGCTAGATTCAAATCCACAATTTAACTTCAGAGATAAGCAATAATCCATAATTCAATCCATTCTTCTGCAAATGCAAATATTTTTTTCTTATTGGATCTACATTATTTAAATTCCAGACAGTATTACTTGTTCAGCAATATGCTAAATTCTTATTATAACCTGAGCTAAGAAGACAGATGATCTTGAGGATGGAGCAGGAGGTAGTTAAAAAAAAAAAATCCATGACTGACTTCAAAGCTGACCAGTGCTTAATTGATTGAGACTCAGAAGGCAAAAAGAAAAGAACGTCAACCTTTATGATTGTAACTGACTAGAAAGTCTCTAATACATTATAGAAAGAATCTTCAACATTGATAATGATATATAAACAAGCCGGTGTTTTCCCATGCAGTTACATGTCTGCAAGCCTTATTTGCAAGGGAGAAAGGGAGACAAAGAGAAAGAGTAAATCTATCAGAAGATGCAATGAAGATGCTCAAAAATTAAAGAGGATAACTTTTCCTTAGAATACACACTTGGACATTTCAGTGATGTAATAAGTGATCTTGTTCTTCTCCCATTACAGTCAAAAAGCATGCATAAATTACACAACATGCAGTATAATGTCTTGCAACAAAGCAGTGTCTCAAAGGATATTTAAACACATTTTGAGAGTATTAGGATAGTACAGTTTGTCTTGCTGTGAGGTCTTGCGCTTCTTTGTACACCACTGGGACACAGGGATCAGTAAGAATTCAGTTATAAAATTGTTTCAATGTGTAGCTTTCCAGAGCAAGATCTACTCACCTAACTGGTTTTCCTCACAAGAGGAAGAAGAAATAGAAAAATACATCAAAATCAGTTTTTACTGCAGCACGTTTCCGATTTCACCAGTCAGTGTTACTGTGTCAAATGGTGCTAATAAACCATTATATCGAAGGGGAAAAAGCCATGCTGCATCAGTGAGGAAAATGGATACTGAGACACAAAAAGAAAAAAAAAAAAGGCACAACACGATATTGTGTGATTATACAATAGAGACATTGAGCCTGCAGTCTGTTTTAGAAGCCTCTTGCTACCTATATTTGGGATTTGGTATTTTAAGGTAAATAAATGATTGCAAAACCCTTACTTCTGTATAGTTAGTGTACTATTTTATTTTATTGCTAGCTTTATTCCATGGAGATTACATTTTTGGCAACGTATAGTTTCAGCCAAATCTAACAAATCTAACAAATACCAATACAATGTTATTTACAACTCCACCTAGCGGTCTTAAATTTTTTCCAACAGAATCTTGTAGTTGACAGTTCAGAACTCTTTCCTTATTTGTTTATGGCAATGTTCTCCTTGGTTTTATACTTGAAAATTCTGTTAGAAACTAAATGCAATTTATTTGCCCAGGCTTTATGGTATCTCTATTATAGCAGTAACTATTTTAGAGATATTTAGCAATTTTCATCCTGAAGAGTGTAAGTATCTTATAACTGCATTGTAACAGGCCAAGGCAGCATACAGGAATAGCAGCCAAATTATATATGGGGATCCTGTCACTCATCCATTGTTGAAGTGGAACTCAACATCTATTTGACAATATTACGGCAACATTACAGGTTATTTGAAACAAAGGGTTTAGGGTTAGGATTAGGGTTAAATCTGAAAATGCAAAAACTAAGACAGAGACTCATACTTCCCAAATTATGATACAAGGAGTACACTAGTATCAGTAAAACATCGCTTGTAAATAATGACCTAGAAAATGTAATTACAAATGCTGAGGATGTTGGGTTTATATCCAAATCGAGAAACAAAGAGTCTATCACCTGTAGAACACTGTCCCCAGTTACAGTACAGGACACTTGTACTTAAGTTACTCGGAGGAAAGGGTGCCATCTGCTGAACTGCCAGTGTACATAAGCAATTTATTTTCCAGGATAACCCAATAAAGAGAATCTTGCATTTAGAACTCTTTAAGCACCTGCACCTTAACCATCCTTACATTGGCCTTCTGTATATATGGAATTGGATGCAGTCTTTAAATAAATGATCACCTTTTGCTGAGATCACTATCTAAGGAAAATATGCTCTCATTGTCTAATGTCCCGTTTCCTCTCTAATTACTTTACATGCTATTTGGGCTAAGATCACCTTTTTTTCTTTCTGTATTACAACAGCAGCTATTTCAAGATGATCCAATGGGTCATTGCAGCTTCTGTGTGCTTCGTGCTGCAGATAATATACAAGAAAGTATCACTAAGGCATTGACTAAAGCCTCATGGACCACATATGAAATGTCAATAAGGCATGAGAAATAGATGCAATACAAAGCCATAATTCTTAAAAGAGGAAGAAAATAGAATAAATCAGTAAAAGAAAAGCATGTCTTTGTGAACAATATTTTTTCTAGTTGGATTTTAGATGAGGTTTTCCTAAATCCATTTACCCTCATTAACATTCCAAATAAACCCTCATTTTTTTAAATAATGTCTTGGATGTGAAAATCTACATGTAGAAGCTATGTTTTCATCCAGAAGAGTAATTTCCTTCTGTGAAAACAAGCCAGTTATACCAATGTGAATGTCTGAGTATTGGTGGTAAAGGCAATAATGTTTTAAAAGAGAGAATCTCATTTGCAGGTTCCATGAATGTGGAACCATTTTTAACCTTTTGTCTGCATAACAGCTTCCAATTGACCATTCCAAAATGACCCATTTTGATTATTTTCTCATACACCCAGTGTAATGTATGTGTATAGTGTAGAATCATAGAATTGTTAGGGTTGGAAGGGACCTTAAAGATCATCTGGTTCCAACCCCCCTGACAGTGGCAGGGATACCTCCCACTAGAGCAAGTTGCTCAGAGCCCCATCCAGCCTGGTCTTAAAAACTTCCAAGGAAGGGAACTCCACCACCTCTCTGGGCAACCCCTTCCAGTGTCTCACCACCCTCCTGGCGAATATAAGGACATTTTGTAAAAGACAGAGGAGAGTTTCCCCAGAGCAAGACTGAACTTAATTTTTACCTCTCCTAGGCAAGGGGGCAGTTGGCCACAAAAAGATGCTTGTATTTTTGTATTATATACACATTACTCCACTTATAGATCCGAGTCACTAGTCAGGTCATCAAAAATGCAAATATTATTTAAGAATGATCTGGTATTCCTCTCTTCAGTCTACATGGCATGTTTTCTGCATTTGTATTTGTTTTCTTCAGCTACTGTTTGTGTTCCAGTGTGAACAGCTATGTCACACTTTCCAAGCTATACACATAGCCTTATGCAAACTGGGGGTGTTAGTCAGCAGCAGGCTCAGCATGAGTCAGCAGGTGCCTTGGCAGCCCAGGGGGCCAAGCCACATCCTATATGCATTGAATACAGTGCAACCAGTCAGTCAAAAGTGCAGCCTCACCATGACTATTGTGTGCAGATATGGGCCCCACCACTCGAGAAAGATCTGAAGGTCCTTGAATGCAACCAGAGGAGGGCAACAAGGCTGGTGACAGGGCTGGAAGGCATGTCTTCTGAGGAGCAGCTGAGGACTTCAGGCTTGTCTAGTTTGGAGAAATGGGGGCTGACAGGCAACCTCATCACTCTGCAGCTTCCTGAGGGGACCTAGAGAGGGAAGTGCTGAGCTCTTCCCTTGGGATACAGGGACAATACACCTGGGAATGGTTCAGAGCTCTGCCAGGGGTAGTTTAGACTGAACATTAGGAAGCATTTTGTCACTGAGAGGGTGATCAAACACTGGTACAGGCTTCCTAGAGAGGTGGTCAAATGCCCAAGGCTCTCAGCCTTTAAGAGGCTTTTGGACAATGTCAAAAACATGCTTTAACTTGGTCAGACCTGAATTTGTCAGGCAGTTGGCCTAGATGATCGCTATAGATCCCTTTCAATTGAAATAGTCTAGTCTGTTCCAAAACTTTTGTCTGAGATAGTCTTTAAGATATCCACCCATTTTATTATAACCTGGCTGATACTTGATCTCATTTATCATTAAGTCCAGTGCTACCTAACCACAGATCCATTTGAATTATTGCTTTAAATGTAGAATGGAGTTTAAGGCTGTTTTTCTATTAGACACTTAAGCTGATTTAATAGGTAACTACAGAGATAAAAGGGAAATACTGTTCAGCTTACATCTGTCTCCCAACTCCCAGCTATTTTACTCTTGTCCTTAACTTATATTGTGACTTGATTTTGACTTCAGTTCAAGCGATACACAAATCTTCCCCTCCCTTGTTTTCAGCAGTTTAGTGATATCAATTCCCACATATAAGACTCACAGAGGAGAACCAGTATAACGGAAGAGTACAATCTGTGAATATCCACTAGTGTAGAGTCAGGAGCTAAGGAGGAACAGGAAGGGGGATGAACAAAATAGACAGGCAGATGGAAAAGGCAATGAGATTACCTTTTGATAGCATGAGCCACTAGATGAGCTCAGCTGCCCATGGAACCAGCCTAAGGATAGAGAGTTAACACAATAAATAGTAAAAAGCTTGTGGCCAGATCTGGTCTTTGAACCAGAACATCTCTAGGTTGAGAAAGTACTAGAGCTTTTGAACAGTTCTGTGGCTAGGCAGAAGGAAAAGACCCTGCCAATGCTAGTACAGATCAGTCTGTGGTACAGTTGAGCTACACCCTAAGGACACCTAGAAGAAGATGGAATCTCAAATTACTCAGCATATTAGCTGAGCAATCCCAGCTACCCATACATGCTCCTTAACCATAGCAAAGCTGAGGTTAATTTGTCTTACACTGAAAGGGAAGAGACAAATTAAGACAGATAACCTAAATCTTACCATGGTCCAAGACTGAGACCCTCTGCACGGGTGCACGCTGCTCAGCAGACAAGGAGGATCTTGTTCAGCCCCAAGAGCTCTTTCCTAACTCCGTACATTGCACACCTCCTCACTCCTAACATCCAGACCAGAAACGCAGGTGTAGTCCTGATAAAAGTTAAAATGGGATGTAGGTGACAGTGTCTAAACAACTGCTGCTGTAACTTCCTTTAGCCATAGAATTCACCCTTACTCCCAGATGATACAGCTCTTTGGTGTAGCTACACTACTGCTTACAGGTAACAAGCAATACATTAAACCAGTGTTATAAATCAACCAGTATTTCATTAAAATAACTCTGGTAAGGGTCTGTTTTGATTCAGATGTGCTTTAAAGTGTCTGCCTTTAACACAGAGTGTTTTCTCCTATACAGCCCCATTCCCCCCCTTCTTCATTTTAAGTCTTTGCTGCAGGTGAAAGCTAAAATTCATTCTTAAATGATTCAGCTCATTTGACAAGTCAGTAAATTATTCTCCAGGTTTGCATAGGACCTTGTACCTTGCCTTAGCATATGTTACTTCAAAAGCTCAGCAGAAGTATGCATATTCTAAAAAAATAAATATACAATATAGCACCTAATGCACTTTTATAGTCAGTCACAAGGTTTCTGCTAAACAAAGCCACATTCCTATTTAGTGAACACATTTCAACACATCCATTGCTACAGGATAGCATCACTTTAATCACATTTCAAGCTTTTGACATTACATTAAACAAATGCTATCTTGTATAAATTTGTTTCCAGAAGTATTTTGAGAGTCTGTATTTAATCAAGGTGAAGAATATCAGGGGGAAAAAGAAAAAAGACAATCACATGCATGAAATATGATTTTTCTTTTTGGTACTCATAAGAAAGCAGGCAAATTATACCACCACAAATCAAATGCACTCCAAGGGGGATTTTGAATATGGCATAATTGTGGGGAAGAAGTGAGATTCTAATAGCTGATAGTTTGGCTGGTAATTTTTTTTTATGTTTTCTCTGTTTTGAAACTAAGCTGGGGGGGGAATTAAGCAACATTTTGCAATAATATTTTTATTTTTTGTTAGATTTGTTCTTAGGTGGATACACAGACACAAAACACCAAGTTCTTATATTTGTAGATTTTGCACTGTTTGAGAATTCTGGAGCTTCATTTAGAAATAATAGCACAAGCTACAAAAAAGAAAATCCACGGGTGTAGTGAGAGGGATGTGGACACTGACTTGATTACAATGATACGTAGTTCTCAATTTTATACTTAAATTTTGTTTAGATCCCCCTTGATACATTATTTACTGACCTAAGATAGCACTTGAAATTAGCTCTTCACAAATTTATATCTAGCTCTGAAAGACAAACAAACCCCATTCTATCCAAGATCACCTTGTTTTTCAGCCTCAAAACCATTAGAAGTGGCAGGTCAAGTTCTTCTTTCATGAATGAAAGAAACTGTAATTCATTAGATGGAGAGAAGCTATGTACCTAGAAAGATAAAATTGAAGGGAAGAACACTAAAACCATGCAAGCAAATGATCACTGAATGGATAGGTGATCAAAGAGAGATTGTATTATGCAACACATGAACACTTCTCAGTGTGTATTACTAATGAAATTCAAGTTTGGGTTGTCAAAAGATTTGCCAAAGTTGAATTCAGCACAAAAGACTTGTCTGCCTGACTATCAGTTCTGACCACACTGGATCTCAGTATTCTAAAATATATTTCAAAGAAGTTGAAAGACTCCAGAAACTATATGACCCAGTAGCAAGATTTAGTATCTTAAGAGAAAGCTTCCATGAATTGCAGGAGTCTTGTGTCAGCTAAAAGTGGAAGTCATCAGATCAGCAAGACTACATCAGTTGCCACGAACTGATATTTCTATTTGTTCCCCTGCAAAAGTATGCCGGCATCATCCCCCAGTTCCCCACCTACTCTTGAAAATGACCCCAAAGGAAAGCTCAGTAGAGGGGTGTGATTTCTAATTTACTCGCACAAGTTGACATTCTGTAGTCATTTATTGTATAGCTGCCTTAAAACCAGAAAAGTTCCACTGACATAAAGCTTGACTTTTAGGGTATAAAAATTCTCTCCTTCTGCTTATTTTGATTCATGTCAAAGCCCAACATGTTGGGCTTGATCCAGATCCATGTGCAGGGATCTTCATTTGAAGGGAAACATGAAACAGACTTCTAACGTGCTGTAACATAATTGACAAAAGAGTATAATAACTCTATACTGAAACATATCTATTCTGAAACAGCTTACATGAAGAATTTTATCTTCTTTGAAACCCTGAACAAGCTATGCTAGCTTTGCTACCAGTAGACGTAATTGGTCTTTTATACTTGTCATGGATTAAGTTTTGGGGGCTGCTAAATACCCAAGCGCCACTCACCCACCCCGTCACCCTCCACATTCCCCCACCCCTACACTCCACCCAGGGGGATAAGAAAGATGGGGGGGGGGGGGGAAGGGAAAAAGTGAGACTTCAGGCATTGTGATAAGTACAACTTAATAAAACAACCCAACAAGAGAAGAAAAGAACAGTACTAATGAAGTAGCATACAAAGGGAGTGATAGAAACCAGGAAGGCTCTACCTGTGTCTGAGAAATCACTTTTCCTGCTCTAGCCATGCTGAAGCTACACACCAAAACAAACCAAAAAGAGGAATTCCTACCCCTCCCCAACCCTCCCCTTATATAGGGCCAGGTCTCAGCGTGGTATGGAACATCCCATTGGCTGCCTCAGTTGTTTACCCCACTGTGGCCCCTCCCAGCTGCTTGGGCCAGCAGCTGCTGGTGATAATGAACCCGAACCCAACCCAGGACAGTACTAAATAATACATTTGCTGTGTGCTATGCAAGCAAGCAAGCAAGCAACATAAATAGAAACGTTTGTGAGCATTTTTCTGCATGCCTATGCATAAAGGTCTTATGTACATTTTCTGTTTGAAAATTTATTTAAATTGCTATCACAACTGTAAATTAATCCTATGCAGTTTGGTGTTATTTGGATACATTGAAATTGCTTATTTGAAAATAATTAGGATGACTTGGAATCATTAGTTCTATTTCTGTTGATCATAAATAGATGGATATTCATTAGAACTAAGCTTTGGTGCATTTATACAAAAACATTAAGATTATGTACACTTGAAAAAAGGAAATTTAACTGCTTTCCAGTTTTGCACGGGTCTCACTGGGAAAGCGAAATGCAGTATACGTTATACAAGCAAGCTGACTGTAGACTTTGCAGTCTTTGCAAGATAAAAATGTCTCTGTAGTTAGTCCAATAGAGTGGCAAGGTCTCAAGGTTACTAGTGAGTAAAACCAAGGCTGTATTTCCAAACCAGTTAAAAATCCCGACATTCTTTCCAGAGAAAACCATCATGTTTTCAATAAACTATAAAACATACATTTCAATATGTGGCCATGGGGTCCAAGGCCAAGTTCTTATTGTAAACTCATGAACACACTGCTGGTACAGCCAGTATCTCCGTACTGATAAAACTCTATATTTTGCTACTCTTAACCTCTAGCATAAAAAAGACTCACAAGTATGCTGACCTTTATGGTTTGTGAGGAGTTCCATAACTCACATAGCATAGAAGGTAAGAGAACCTGCTTGATAATCAGGCTAGAGATCTAAGTATGAATGTCAGAAGACTGTCTTATAGAGAATATCAATAATATCTGTAAATATAAGTTTAATATTAAATTGTCAGCCACATATACAGAGCTAATTTATTTGAGTGAAGTCTACAAGACCATTTCCAGTATATCAGTAATCACTCCACTAGCAGAAGCTAGATGCAGTATTAGTTTTTACTAGAATGTGAAGAGCACGATAAGATATTGATACCTGCTCTGGTCAAAGCCAAAACATATACATGCGAATCATTGCAGGATATATGAAAAAAGAAACTAAAAAAAAATCATGCAAAGCATAATACATATGTTCCCTTTTTTAATAGTTAAAATGATAAACGTAATATAATAGGTGCTATTGCATTTCTGTGAGAGTAGGAATGTTAGCATACACTTTTACAATAACAGTAAATGGGACAGGTCTGTTAATATGTATGAACTACAGTTTCTGTACCATGATTTACAGATGTAAATGGTTATAACTAAAAAGGAAGTTTACAAATTCTAAGCATGAACACATAAGAAAGAGCTCCAGCAATGATGAGGAAACTTCCTAGAAAAAATGACAGATTATATCCTTTCCCTAGTAGCCAGCTGATGCAAGACAAATACTATTCTGCAGTTCTTTTCCAACGATGGTCTGTGTCTGAATTTCAAACCCATTTGTATGCTGGTCTTTGTTAGGAGCACTAAATTCCTCACGGTTGCCAAGAAAACCTTATTTTGCAGTGATTTGTCTAGTTTTTTTTCGCACTGCACATCCCTCCTGAGCATAAAGGAAGTTAGAAATATTGCAAATGATCGTTTCTGGAGATCATGATCTCCGACCTTTATCTGCATTTAACAGCAGCTTAAATTCCACATTTTGTTCAGCGTAGTATTCACACAAAAGTCGTCCAAAGAGGCCTCTACCAGCTGCTATTCAGTGTGTTAGAGCTGCTCCCATTGTCAAAACCTTTTCTCCCACATTTCGTTGTTTTGGGAGTAAAATGTTACTGTTTGTATTTTTAGGGTTCTTTTTTATTCTGTACATCTTTAATGAGAAATGAAAATGCTAATAGTCTGCCATGCATTTTCTTTCCATGACTTTCTGCCAAATGCAGCTAAATCACCAGTCAAATCACTAACAGTTTTTATGTTAACAATAAGAATAATTTGAATAGTGATTTGAAAAATTTGATTGTTTCACTAACATTTTAGTTCCCACCTACCCAACAAACATCTACAGAGAAAGCAGATACTTCTAGCTGTGATAATTTCTTATTTTCACAGCTTGTGGCCAAACCCTCCCCTGACTACTTTAGGAAGCAATAGCTGTGTCAGTAGTCTTAAGCTCTAATAAAGAAAATGCTAAGAAATGCTAAATAACTATATTAAGAATATGATTAAAAGCATAAGAACGATATTTTTTATTCTATCTTATGAATGTAATGTTATATATTTGCTACAGATTTGCTACAGATTTGGATGAAAACATTTTATTACTTACAAAACCAAAAAATGTACAAAACATCTAAATGGAAGCCTTTTATATTGTATTTGGTATTTTAAAATTAAGAACAAAACAGAAATAAATAATGTGAAGCTAGACAAAACAAATATATTCTTACTTTCCTGAAAAAAGAAGTTATAAAGTTAAGATGCATGTGAAATAGCAGAATTTAATTATTCCTGAATATTAGGTCCTGGTTTCCAGAATGAAGAATATAGCCCTCTGAGTCACTGGCATGTCACCTCTAGATGGAACACAGTAAGAGCAATAGGCCCTATATTCAGTAAGGACTGTGCATTTTCCTAAGACTTTGGTCAAAAAACCCCAAGGAAATGGTATCTGCAGGGTGGGAACATGCTACCTCACTAGCAACAAGGCATCCTGGATAACCCTCCTATCCCTCTCCCTTTTTCACAAATACTCAGGCACTAGGCCAGAGCTTTTAGAACCTCTCCAGATCACACACCTGTGCTGGCAGGCAGAAGGCAGAAAATGATCTTGGAGACTCATACAAAAAGAAAGAAGGGAAGGGTATTGACAGCTGCCACTTCCGCTATGCATGGATAGCAGCTAGAGGTACTACAATGACTGGAATGGAAATTAGCACATATAAATCCACCTTCTCTGGATCAAGGCAGAATGATCAAAAATGAGTCCCTTTTTATGTAAGGCATATGAGACACCCAATGGTTATAGGCACAATATTAGGAAAGAAAAATTTAATTTGGTTTAGACTTGCCAGATTTCCCACAAGCCTGCCTAAATGAAAAAGACATATATCTCTAACTATATATTCTACTTTCCAGTTCAGTCCTTCCAGGCAGGAAATTTATTTGGGGCACATGCAAAGTAGCAATAAAGTGAGCTAACCATTTGTCTATTTTGTGAGTAGTGGAGATCACTACCTTTCCCTCCAGCTGAATTAAACTGCTA
Source organism: Megaceryle torquata (assembly GCA_024611175.1). Lineage (NCBI taxonomy): Eukaryota > Metazoa > Chordata > Aves > Coraciiformes > Cerylidae > Megaceryle > Megaceryle torquata. The sequence continues at coordinate 42,624 of JANIJG010002116.1, read as the reverse complement.
AAGTGCTCTATGCCGAATGTATTGTCTGCATGTTATGCTATCAAATCTCTGTCATTAGAGGACTTAAAGATGTCTATACTGTGCATGCAAAGAGACACTGAAGATCTGTGGCAATGTCTTTAGCTACCTAGAGAGGCAGCACAGCAAGTGCCTACAAAATGTCAGTGGAAAAAAAAAGTAGTCACCTACAGACGGACGCAGAAGTTAGCTGCTTTGTTTTGTTTCGGTTTTGCTTTTCTGAGTCCTACTTCCAGATGTACAAAACTAAATTCCACTTCTGCACCTAAATGTTTCTAGACAGGGACCTGAGCAAAATTAGTTGGCATCCTGAGTTTACCATGTCATGAGATTGTTCCCTAGCTTGGTGTTTTCAACTTGCCTGTACTGAAATATCCAACAGCCATATAACGTCGGACATAGTGAAAACAGTAAAGATATTTGCTATGTGACACCTATGTGTCATTTGTCTCAAACTCTCCTTCTGTCAAGCAACTATCCAGTCTAATTAAAAGAACTCTTCTCAGGTTGATGTAGAGCCATCTTGCCAGTAGAGCTATCAAACTCACACTGCAAGAAAAAAACAACTCCGCAAGTGGCAGAGATTCAGTTTAACACCTTTCCTACTTATGAATGAATGTGAATAAACGCACAAGTCTGCCTACACAGGGTCAGAAAATGAGCATATCCAGGCCAGTATCTTGTTTCCAAGAGTGGCTATGTGGTGGGTTAACCTTATCTGGCTGCCAGATGCCCACTAAGTTGCTCTCCCACTCCTCCTCCTCAACAGCTGAGGGGGGGAAAATAAGATGAAAAAGCCCATGGCTTGAGATAAAGACAGGGAGATGACTTGTTAATTACTGTTGGGGCGAACCAGAACTGACTGGGGAAAGATTATTTTAATTAATTGCCAATTTAAAATGGAGCAGGATGGTGAGAAAAAATGCCAAAAAGAAAATCTCCCTCCTTCCCTCCCTCCCTCCACCTCCCCCGCTTTCCAGGCTCAACTTTACTCCTTTGTTCTGACTCTTCTACCTGTTCCCCCATGAGTGGTGCCACAAGGATGGGGAATGGGGATTGCACTATTCAGCAAGGACACATTTCTTGTTATCAATACTGTTTTCATCACAAATTCAAAACATAGGACCACACAAGCTGCTACAAAGAAAACTGCCTGTATCTCAGCCAAACCCAGTACACACTTCTCTAACCCTCCTTCCTCTTCAAACCGTTCCCCTTCTCCACTATGGAGTCTCTCCCACAGGATACAGTCCTTCACAAACTGCTCCAGCATGGGTCCTTCCCATGGGGTACAGCCTTTCAGGAAGACACTGCTCCAGTGTGGGGCCCCCATAGGGTCATGAGTCCTGCCAGAAAACCTGCTCCTGTGTGGTATCCTCTCTGTGGGCCACAGTTTCTGACAGGAGTCTTCTCTGGTGTGGGGTCCTCCAAGGACTGTAGGTGGATATCTGCTCCACTGTGGTCCTCAGGGGTGGAGGGAGTCAATCTGCGTCACCATGGTCTTCCCCATGGGCTGCAAGGGAATCTCTGCTCCAGTGTCTGGAGCACCTCGTTGCCCCGCCCCTCTTCCTTCTCCACTGACCTCCATGGCTGCATGTTTGTTTCACAGTTTTCTCACCCCTCTGTCACACAACTACTGCACAGGGGTTTTACTCTTTCTTAAATATGTTTTCATGGAGGCACCACCAACATCGCTGATGGCCTCAGCTTTGGCCAGCAGTGGATTAGAAAAGCAAAGTAAACCAGCTTTAATGAACATAATAATAATAAAATGGAATATATATGCAATTAAGTCACCTTCACCACTGATGTTGTGGGGCAGGCACTGGGGAAGTCCCAGACTGGACTCACTGGCAGACGGGAACTGGGTTCAGGAGCTGGATTCTGGAACTGGATTAAGGAATGCACGGATCAAGATTGAAGTCAGAACAGAGAGAGTCCTCCTTGGACAACAGCCATTGAGGAAGCGAACTTGACCCTTGTGATCCCTGACCTTTATACTGAATGTGACATATAGGGGATGGAATCCCTTGTTGGTCAGTTTTTGTCACCTGTCCTATTCACTCCCCACAGGTGCAGCCTTTTACTTTCCGCACTCCGATGTGGTACACAAGATTTAGCAGTGTCTGCACACCAATCCTTGGTAATAACTCTAAACATTTAATGTCATCACTGCTAGAAGCAGGTGCTGTCTGCGAAAATATACCATTAACTTCAGGAAGTGCATTTAGTAAGAAGAGACTGAGCTGAAAAGTAAAATCACTGAGCAGAATTAGTTCTGTTCTAACTCAAACCAGGACACTGCATTGTGTCAGCAACCTAATATTCAATTTGTAGACATTCTTCTTTCTCATCATTCAGACTCATATGCTCATTTGCGTCTCTCAAAAAAGGGTGTAGAATATAAATGGACAACAGAACTGGAAACATGCCTCAAGTACTTACAAGTGTTTCTCTGCTGGAATTAGTGTAGACGTTCCTTGTGTATGCTCTGCATTAGAGTAACACTGGAAGAATTCCAAGATAACTTTTTTGCTTCACAGTCATGCTGATTTTCAGGTAGAGACAGAGACAGTAACCACCTCTGCTTCCTTCACGTAGTTAGGACATTTAAAGAGCTACAAAGAACAGTAGAGTTGAAATGCCATTAATATAAAGGAATGATAATATATGTAGAGCCAACTCCTACATTTCTATCCTTGGAACACCACTTAAATGGGAAGGGTCAAAAGCTTGCGAGTGGAGGGACAGCACTATCTAACTATCCTCGTGTAACATTAGATCCAGGGATAATGCTAACACAGACTAGCAGCACTATTCTTTGTAAGACCACATCCTTATCTAGGTGCTAGTGCCCATGATGGGTACCAACGGACTGTGGTACTAGGTCTATTATTACAGTCTGCACATAGGAACATATGCTGGGTCTGCTTTCGTTCAAAAGTGTCAGGTTGGCCCGGCAGCATGGTATGGATAATTGTACAGGGCTAGGACACACTCTGCATTTTTATTTCAGTTACATTTATTTTTAGAAATAAGCTCTGCTCACATGCAAAGTGTGCTGTGCCAGACATGACAGGGCAATGTGGAATCCAATTGCACAGGTATGCTGCCCCTTAGTATTTCCTACTCATTAGTCACCACAAGTATTAACATCCACGTATCTCATTTACGAATGTCCTTTCCAATGCACACCCACCCACTACACTCCCCCCACCTAGCTCACTCTCCCTGACATTTCTTTTAACATTCATGCAACAGCCCACAACTTTGGGCTCTGATGGGGGAGAGCGTGGGATTGTGGCAAGGAACAGCAAAGCAAAACACTCTTCCAAAGACTTGTGAGTGCAGAAAACAGACGCTTTATAAAGTATGAAAATATTTCAGGGTTACCTAGCATGAAACCTTTTTTTTTTTTTTCCTGCTGCCAGTTACTGTTCCCAAGTACAAGAAAATTATACTGACCTCACATAATGTACTGTCAAGAAGTAGATCCTGAACATCAGCATATAATAGCAGTGTGCTGTGGGCAGCCTGTTCCATTGGGAGACATAAAAATAAATGAGAACATTTATATGGAGGTCAGAATAACTTAGTGTGTTTCAGCACACAAAGAGTATGAGGGTGAAGAAGGAAAGTCTGGACCTGTTTACTGGGACTGCACACTGCACTCAGGAGTCCATGGCTAGAAGCATTGTGTGCTGAGAGTCCCCTGAGTTCATTCAGATTAGATGAATGCAGAAGCCTGCTTCAGATAAGTTGTATGTAGTGCATTTTGGGGAAAAAAACTGCATGAAGCATTAAAACCTTTCTTGACCCTTAATGGCATCTGAGAAAGAAAAGATATCTTGTAGCATCAGCCTGTGTCTGCGAGGATAAACTAATCAGTCATCATAAAACTGAAGACTGAAGATGTGTGTCACCGCCTGTTTTTGTACAGTTCTGGGCTGCAAGTCTGGTATTTGGTGTCTCATCCTACAAAGCATGTGAGCGTCCAGTGTCACAGTCTATGAAGCACTCACAGTGCACATTGTCACTTCACTGATAAACTCAACAAAAGGTGGCAAAAACGCCTCGCTCATCCAATATTGCAAAGTCAAGGAGCATCTTTACTCCCTGATCTGTTTCCAGTATTGTCTATTTTGTCCTCTTGTTATTTCCAATCCTCAATCTGGGAGGCAGATATGCTGTGAAGATATTCTGTCTCAGGCCACATGGGAATCCCTGATGAAAACATCCAAGAATACCATATGCAGCAGAAGTGTGACCTCATCTCTCTTCCCCCTTCCTATCTTTGCTGACTGGTGGGTCCCCATCCTTAGTCAAAAGAAAATCCTTTTATTTTCTCCTTCAATTTCTTTATCTTAATCTGGTATAAAATGGTCACAATAAAAATTATAGTTTGCTTTTTTAGTGCAAATCACTTGTTATCAGGTAAGCTCTAAACAGGCTTTTGTTGTATTTATGTACATGCCCTTTCATTTTAAATCAATAATTACATTTATTTTTTTAATTGCATTACTTTATCTACCACATCTTCACCGTAAAGCAGAAGAAAGTCAGGGAGCCAGGCAGTAGTTCAGCAGCTTTTCCACAGGTGAAATACATTTCTGATACATTTAACAGTAGAAGCCAGGACTATGTTCCTAATTCTACACTTCATTTATTATGTCAAATCTACTTGATATTTGTTTTCTGATTTGTGTTAGGCACAACAAGAAGAGATGTATTCTGGTCTAATTAAGTGCACAGTAAAATACAATTGTTCATTTTGACTTTTTCTCAGTTGAACCTCAAGAAAAGGATACGAAACTTTTCAATGATATAGCAAGAGCAACAGAGAGGTGTAGTTTCACCAGGAGTTGAAAATGTCTTCTGTTTTAATCATAGCAATTTGTTCCCAGCCATAAAAATGGTAGATATAATATAAATAAAGGAAAATAAATAAATTCAAGGGTTATTTTGAGAGGGGGAGAGAGGGAGAGAATTCTACTGCCTGTATTTCAATTAAAGGAAAAGCATAATGATCCCCTTGTGTGTACATGCAACTAATAATTCCGGATGTTTTGCTCCTCCCACTTACTTCTCTTCTTTAACACTAAATTAGTCACAATAACAATAATTACATTGTTCCTGCATTCCGGTCCATTCTCATCAGCAGTAGTAAACCATATTGTACTCCCCACTCTACTTACATACTAGCCTTAGTAACACAACTCAGATAGATTTGAATAAAATCTTACCTTGCTATTATTCTTGTTCAAATGCAGAACACACATTTCAGACACAAATCCATATGATTATGTATATATATATGTGTGCGTTTTGTGCAATTACTGATTCTTATACCTTAGGCACATGGAAAGATCTCCTAAGGGTATTCAACTTTTCTGAAGTTTTCAGCAGAAGAAGTTTTTATTTAATTTAGTTTCTCATATAAAAAAGTTTAAAAGCAAGGATTTTGGCCTTGCCTTAAAAAAAATTTCTATGTTCAAAATGTCTGCATTGTACAGGCTAGACATGTATTTTGACAAATTATTTCTATAAGAATTATACAATGTTTCTCATTGGTAGTATTACAATGGTTTCTTTAAGGCTTTATTTGTTCTAAAGTCTTTTGTCTCTACAATTACCTTTTTTTTTTTTATCACTACTGTGTACTTTGCAGTTTGGATGCAAAATCAGAACAAGCCTTTCACAGTCACTATAGCTCTGTTTAAGCTGTGGACCATGATTTGGTTTTGTCCTCTGAGGGCAACTGTCTAGTTAACTGTCCACTTCCAGAAATTCTTCTTGTGTGATGTTTACCATAGACAGGCTAACACAAACTCTGCTTTCCCTCACGTGCCAGTTTTCCCTCCTTTGTAACATCTTCTAAACTTACTTGGTACTGCCTTCTTGTTTAGCAAGCAACCTTGCAACTCCTCCCAGCAGGCTGGGAGCCAAGGAACCTATAATGCATATACCGTTGTGCTCAGTAACTAGTGCACGTGACAGCATGCTGGTGAAGTACAGCACGAAGAAGAAAATGCAAGGGTTAAACTAACTGAAGATAGCCCTTAGAATCTACTGTATAGAGTCAATTGTAGGGACTATCTCCATACTACTCTTTTAGATGATACAAATAATAAGACCAGATACAACCTAAAGTAACTCTTCAGTGCAGAAAAAAAACCACAATAAAAGGAAAATTTGAGATTGCCCTGGTTTTGTCTGTCTGCAAGTTCTTCAACCTATTATTTTTCTGCAGTCTAAACTACACATACACAGAAGGTGGTGTATTCCAAAAAGTGTATTTCATAGTGAGTGTTGAACGGACAGACTTCTGACTTAAGGGTGCATTTTCCTTTTTCTATGACACATCTGCTATCCATGGAGGTCTCCCTCCCTGTGCCCTGCTTTACAAATATGAAGGGTTACTGTAGTATTTGGGACCATCTGTGTGAAAACGTGTCATATCCAAAAACATTTTCTTGACTTGGGACCTTTTTGCTGCCATTTCTCACTGAAAGGAGAGGGTAAAAATTCTTAGGATACTGCCTGAAGTATTTAGTATCAAGTGAATATTCAAGGTACAATCTAAAGTGCAATTAAAAAAAAAAAAAATATTGCTCACTGTCAAGATTCTTGCAGTCTGGTCAGAAATGTTATGAAAATACTTTGGAAAGTATCTATCAATAGGTGGTTATTAGAAGTGAATTTTACTTAAGAATTACTTATTAACATGAGTAGTTTAAAGCAAGACAACCAGATAATACCAATTCCAGATCATCTTAAAATGTCAGAGTATGACCTACTGAAATTAGGGACAGACTCTCTGAAAAATGTTCAGTCATTTGTGGAAAAACAGCTTCAGAGAGAGGATGTACGAATGGACAGTTAGGGATAGTAACTCTGTTTATTAGTATCTACATATTTCCATATTCTTGATATGGTTAAAGGACATGATGAAGCAGATGTACTCTAAACCTGCTGCTTTGCTATTTACAAGTGCATTATTTATTATTATTATTATTATTATTAACATAGAAACATAGAAATGTCTGGGTTGGAAGGGACCTCAAGAGGCCATCTGGTCCAACCCCCCTGCTGAAAGCAGGGACATCCTCAACTAGAGCAGGGTGCTCAGAGCTCTGCAAGCCCCACCTTGAATGTCTCCAGGGATGGGGCCTCAACCACCTCCCTGGGCAACCCGTTCCAGTGCTCCACCACTCTCGTGGTAAAGAACTTCCTCCTTATTTCTAATCTAAATCCACTCCTTTCTCATTCAAAACCATTACCCCTCGTCCTTTCACTCCAGGCCTTTGTAAACAGGCCCTCTCCAGTCTTTTTGTAAGCTCCCTTCAGGTACTGGAAGGTGGCTATTGGGTCTCCCTGCAGCCTTCTCTTCTCCAGACTGAACAATCCCAGCTCCCTCAGCCTGTCCTCGTAATTATTATTATTACACAGGCTTTTGTGATTTCAGTCACTATCACCCAACATTTTAACATTTTCTTTATGACAACTACTAAACTATATTCTATACTCATTAGATGGTGCCATTTTAGCAATGATTCACAATATAGAGAAGTCTTTGTGCAATGTAGTGTTATCGATCATTAGATCTTAACCTTTCACAGTTTTGTATATTTGTAATGAAAATAATCTACCTATGTAGCAACATTACAGGGTAGATCTTTGATCCATTTTGCAGATTTAAATAAAAATGCAAGCCTATAAGCTCAGGTGATAGTGTAATTAATTTTATTCTAAGAAGAGGAACAAAGTTGTGACAAGATTAGGGCCAACAAATGGCTTATGGATTGCTAATAAAAGGGTATTGCACCAACTCTCAAGTAACATAAATTGTGCATTGAACGGGGCTAATGTAGTGAACAGTAGAAGATCTTTGCTATCACACACAGTAAATCCTCTTCTGATGATAGACGGAGTTGAAGAACTCTGAAGTTTTGTATTAGATAGAGTTTACTTTTATCTTGCCTTTAACAAGAAAATAATAATGGGCTTGCTTAGTGTCGGCCATGAGCTGCTCTGGCTGCAGGAGGGCTGTATGCTCTGTCCTCTGTACTTACACAGTCATTTAACTTGACCTGTGAATGACAGTTGATTTTTGTATGACTAAAAGACCAAAAGCCTCCTTTGGGATTGAGTTTAATGTAGATCTAACTCTGAAGTGTTCTTGTTTGCTAACCAGGAGAAAGAGCAACTTCTACTGCTGGAGCGATTCATGAAGTCCATTCACAGCTGTCCTCTTTCCCTGGAGACAGATAAGCCAAATAAATAGTATTGGCAGGGATGGCAGTCTGCTTCTGGCTGCTGTAGACGGGATTTTTCCAAGTCCAATAAGCATTTCTTTGGGCATGCTGGTGAAAAGAAACAGGCCCATCAGCAAAAAACCCAGCAGCTTTTATCTCCTGTCAGTTGTTGTCCAGTCTTCTCTGTTTACAGCTCTTCACAGCCCTTTATTCTTGTCTCCAAATCATCAGTACTTTGCCCTCCATTTCTCTACGGAAGAGAATCAGTGAACATAACCTGTCACAATTCAAACATATGAAAAAATATTTTTAAAAGCATGAATGGGAAAAAGGAATTGAGGATATTGCTAAACACAGGGTATATTTATATAACCTGTAATTTATAGATGCCACCTGGCTATTTTCTAACCAGCTGGGCTGGTCTTACACAAGTCCCAGATGTGTCAAAGCTATTTAGGCATGCACATATTGTATGTGTTGTAGCCCTGTACGAGGGTGGCTGGTCATGGGTTTTGGCTTGTGTTAGTATTGCACATCTCTTTATCTGACTGGGAACAATGCAATCTAGGGCACTCACTGTGACAGTGGGATTCAGGAAAGCCCTGCTGTAGACTGATGGCAGATGGATATTGGGGCAGTAAAATCCTGAGGCTTGAGACTCCAGTGATAGAAGCCCGGACTCCATGGTGGTAACATCACATCTTCTTCAGAACCTGCTTCAGAAAACACAATAGTGTGAGATCCCTGCCCTATTCTGCAATGGGCAGGGACACTGGTAACCATTATTCTTTAGGATTGACAAAGATTTTGTGAAGGCTTGGCATTTTCAGAATTTGGTAATATTATCTCCTGATATCATAAGTCATACAAAATCTTCCCCTCAAGTAAAAATGTGTGCCAACATCTGTTTCTTTCAAGAGGAGAAAAATGAAGTCTGAATACAATTAAAATGAATGGCATTTCCATTGCTTTGCAGCTAAAGAGACTTTCTCCAATATCTCCACCCCACCACGTCCTTCAGGGAGCTGACATCACACCCGGGCTGTGTGTGCCTGTTGACGACATACAGTGGGCTTATTTACAAAACAGTAGTTAAACCAGGAATAATATGTAGCAGAGGAAGAAAACTTTGCTTGCAGTTTTAAGGATGAATGCTGAACTTTAAAGTCAATTTAAACCGTGGTTTTTGGGATGTTTCTCCACAAAAATACCAAACCAAACCAAACCCCACCCCAAAAGTCTGTCTTTAACATGTCTCAGATCGCCTTTATTTTACGGAGTGCCGTATTTCAACCTCTGTCAGCTGGATTGAGCAGTGCCGAATAACGTCGCGGGTACCCTGGCAGCACCACTCGCTGTGAGCAGCCACAGCCCGGCGACAGCCGCGGCTCCGCAGCCCGCCAACCCCCGGCGGCCGCGGGCAGCCCCGGGGCCGGTCCGGGCGCCTCCGCTAGCGGCCGCGACCCCGCCCACAGGCTGTTCCCGCGAGCCGCAGTTCTCGCGAGAGCTGGGCGCGGGCGGGGCTGGACAGCCCGGCAGCCTCGGCGTTGTCGCCATTGTGTTGCGGGGAGAGGCGTTTGGCTGGGTCCGGTGGTCAGTGGGCCTGGCTCGGCCCTTTCGCTGGATCCTCAGCTTCTGGATGTCTGCATCGTGAGGGCTGTGCCGTGAGAGTGAGTACGCGCCGCTTACGGTGCCAAGGACGGGAGGATGTACCTGTGCGGCCCAGCTCGCGCCTGTGTTGGGGGGGGTCGGGGCCGGCAGCTCCGCGCCAGGGCTGGGGGGAACCATTTTGTCTGTAAGCTGGCGCCTCCGCCCTTCTTTCCGCGCCTTTCTGTGGCAGCGGGACTGGTTGGCATCCTCTGATCCTTTGTTCCTTTCCTTCCTCTGAGAAGCCTCTGCCCTGCAGGGTCGGGGCGCAGCAGTCGGCGCTGCCCTTCAGCCTGGCGTGGTCCTCGGTTTGGCGTCGCTCGGCAGCGCGGCCGCACTAAGGTGCCGGGGCCTGAGCCTCGCTGGCCGGGCTTCTACTTTCAAGTCTAGGGAGGGAAGGTGTGGTGCCCCCTCCAGAGGCTCTGCGGAGCAACCGCCTTCTAGAGCCTACTGGCTCCAGTCTGGGGGTCGGCCCAGCGTCACTGTACTGGTAGCTGCAGCGTAGGCAGACGATAGGTATTTGTAAATATTTTTCTTGCTCGTGGGACTCCCGAGAGGCTGCTGAGTGTTTTACCAGTCTTCCTTGAAGGCTGAGAAAATACTCTGAGCAAAGAGCTGGTCACACTGAGAGAGTTGTCCTTGAACTCCATCTTGTTTGTCATAAAAATGTGATTGTGAGTAAACATCGAGGCTGACACGTGATCACAAGTTGCTCTAGAGAAGGTCTTACGAACAGTGTATATCAAACCGTACAAAACTCTATAGACGTAAAAGCTCAAGTCTTAAAAATGTAGCCATGTAGTTCCAAGGTAGAAAGCTTGAATTTAGGAGCTGGGAGTGAAGTGTGTTCTTCCCTCTGATTGAGGGTAGAAGAATGCTTTAAGCTGTTAGTAGAAAGTGTGGAAGCTAGTAAAGGCTGCCTTGCTGGTAGTTAGACATGATCTTAGAATCATATCATAGAACGTTAGGGGTTGGAAGGGACCTCATATTGCCCCTCATCTCGCAGTAGAGGGGGTCACGTCAGAAGAAAGGAGGAGTGAGAGGTTTTTTATTTGAAATATTTGCTGTTCATGTTATTTTTACCTTTTGCGATTACACTGTTTTTTGACCTCTTGGATTTATCTCTTGTTATCTCTGTTCGTGACTATGTCTGGTCTAGTTGGTCTTTTAGCAGGACATTTGAGCAGTATACTCAAAATAGGCTGTTCAGCTCCACCTCCTGTTGCAAAATGGTCGTCTGTTTTCCAGGTGCAACTTTAAATAAGTTTGCTTTCATAGCTTGGGCTCTTACTGAGTCTCGAGAGGCATCACGTGTATCCCTTAATCTAGGAGATACAAAAGTTGTTTCCAGACTTTTCTCTGAGGTTTTGATTGCTAAGTTACATAACATGGCATGATCTTCTAAAATACTTTGATGAGAAAAATGCTTCACACTCTATTGTTCCCTATTTTCTTTGGTGTTGGATACCATTGTGAGTAGTGTCAAAATTATGCAGAAGTCTGAAGAGTATTTTGCCAAGATGAGAGTGTTGCGATTGCTCAGTGAAGGACACAACAACTGCCATATTTGAGGAAGGTGTTCTTTTCCTTTGTGGCAACAACAGGCTTTTAAATAAGTTCAGAATGCAAGCCAAATTAGATTTATTATTATTATTTGTTCCTTAGAGAAGTCAAAGTACTTTTTGGCCTTGCTACCTACTATGTAAATTGAGGTGACTACTTGGTCATTATAGAACTCATTACAGTATGTTAATTATTACTTGGGATTTGGTGAATTCCTATGTAGGTAAACAAAATGTTCGAGGTTTTAATTTGAATGTCTTTGTGCTTATCATCTCAAGGGTTTTTTTTTTAATAATACTAGAAAAGGGAAACATTCTCATTCTGAAACATCCTATAAAACCACAATGTTCTCCTTGCAAATGAGATACTGTGGCTTTAACATGATTTACTTTTTTTTTATTGTGAGGCCATTGCCATACTTTGTCCTGTGATAGCATAGCATGTTCACTGTAGCCACCCCATTGTGTTACCACGATCGGCATAAATCTTATGTGTGTATTGTGCCTATTCAAGCCAGCTGTGAACACCTTGCTTCTCAAAATTCTGGGGTGCAGTGCTTAAAACGGTTTTCAGAAAACTCTGGGGGGGAAAAAAGTTGAAGGAAAAGCTACACAAACAAAAAAACTCAGAAGACTTACTAGTGTTTGTTAGCAAAGTTGAGGTGACTAGTGTCTAGTTTTATCTGTCTGATACATTCAAGTCATGACTTCAGTGACCTCTATTGCAGATACATGGTTTCGTGATTTCTGCTGGCAGGATTCCAGGCAAATTTTATGATGGGTACCCAGAAATTGAAGAGCTCTTGTGTAGTGGTTTTTAAAAAAATTATTAATCTGAATGACATTCTTTATGTCATCGAATCTTTGTTGAAAGGCAAGATAAAATCCAGTGTCCTTGAGCAAAAGTTCTTTGCCTAGACCGTGAGGCCTTTATTTTTTCCAGTACCTTTCCACCTCTGCATCAAAAAAGGCAGCGTTTCTCTTGTCACATGCCTGTTCTTACACAACTCTGATTCATCTTTATGGCAGATCTTTCTCTTTTTGATGGCTGATGCCAGGACTGCAGAAAACCAGCACGGTTATGTTAAATAAATTAATCAAATGTGCATGCATAAAGTGACATTAAATTTTGCATTTTCTAATGTGCTGCCTTTACACTATTGTAACACTTTTGTGTGTGTAGTTCCTGCAGGATTTCTTTACTCAGAGAAAGAAAATATTGCAGAGATAATATCTTCCTGAAGTATTTGGGTTGAAATCACAACCTGTGATAAGGTTTATAATCTTTATAAGATTAAGCTGATTGATAATATTGTCCTCTTGGGGTTACCACTGGAGGAGAAAATTAGTCTTGTGCCTTCTTATGTATGTTTGTAGAAGCAGTTTGCCGATCTTGGACTCCATTTCAGCTTCTAGAGATAGTTGGCTCTGGTGTCCACTGTCTTCATCCTTTTCTTTCCTGTCTGAATGCTCTTGTTTTGTCTGTTCTGTGGATGGTGCGTAACCAATTTTATTAGTGTAAGGTGGCCTCTAATTTTGTCTTGAAGTTCTTAAAACTTTTTGAAGTTCTGTCTCTTCCCCATGTTCATCTGGACATTAATTTCTAACAGTAGCTCCCATCCCTTCTTCTGGAACCTTTGTGTATTCTACATATGTCTGTGTTACTTAATTCATTGATTCCACGCCTGTCTGGAGCCAAGAGATCCAGAAGCAGCATGATCCATAATGAAAGCGATAATGCTGGTGCTCTTTGTGAAGTACTTAATAGTACAGAATCATATCCATTATTCTGTTTGTCTGTCCCTTATATTTTGTATCGGGGTAAAATGTAGATAGACGGTACTTTGGTTGTTACATCTCATCAAGACCTACAGCTGTCCTGTCTAGCATACACCCTAGTCTGTATTAATGTGACCTCAATTTAGGTTCAGTTTGCAATTTTAATACTTTTTCACGTTCAGTGCTGCTTTCAGACTAGGGGTACTAGACTTGCAGTGCACATTACGTCAGATTACTCTAAAGCTTAAATTAAACATCTTTACAATGTCTTATCTAATGTTACAAAAATTAAGAAATCTGATTTTTACAGTTTATTGCACACTAGAAGTGGCATACCTTAGATTATTAGATTTGTCCTTGCTGAATTATTTTCAAATTCCCACAACTGAGAGTGTTCTGTATTTTGGAACACTGCTTAGAGCATTCTTATCAATACCGATGTATTTACAACTTTAAGAATTGCATACAGTTGCTCAATATTTAGTTAGGGTTTTAAATGTGATCTGGGAAATTTAACAAAGTCATGATTTCAGGTTCCTGATCCTAAATTAGGCAAGTGAGAATTTAAGATTCCTGAACCGATCTTGTTTAACTGGTTATGTCTCTGTCAGAAGTGGTTAGGTTGCTAATGTCCGAAGCATGGTCTAGAAGCTGATGTGCTTCTCCATAATACAGCCCAGTAACTTACTGTATGTGAATGTAAACTTTCTTTTAAAGTTGTTATGCTTTGTTATATTTTTTTTCCCCCAAATTAAAAAAATTGTAAGGTTAAGCATTTAGGCTACGCCGTGTTGTGACCTCTGTTGTAAAGCTAGCAACTGAATGTGCACCAGGACAGTATTTAAAAAAACCTTCCATAAGGATGTTAAGTTTAGCTGTCCGTTTGGTTTAACCAGGAAGTCTGTAACACAGTATGACTTTCGGCTAAGATTAAAAGTCCTAAGTATGTGAACTCAATATGAAACTGTAGCCAGACATAAGGTATGTCAGGATCAATTCAGCAGCTTTCAGACTCTGTTACTGATGAGTATGGTTGATGTGTGGGGGGAAAAAATATACTTTACTGATTGCATTTTTTTTTTTTCTGATGCAGCTTTTCCCATTCTCAGAAAGTTAGACTGGTATTAAAAGTGGTTAAATTAACCAGATTGTACCACTTCTGGAAAGCACCTTGTACTGATGGAGTTCTCAACCATTTGGTTTAGAGTGGTTAGTTATGTTACTCTTCCCACACCACTGAGGGTACTGCAGGTCTCTTAATTTTTATACTTAAGAGCTACCTTCTGTGATCTGATTCTGTCTGTACCATCTCGAGGAGGAAGACTCTGGGTATGTTGTCAAACCAGTTAGCTATCTGGAGTTCTTGAGCAAGATGTTCAAGGACAGGAATAACTACAGGATCGCTTCTTGCGCACAAAAGGCGCTAGCATTTCTTTTTAAATGTCTGGAAATACCAAATAAATAATATAAATATTTCTGAATGTAAGTAAACACTCAGGGACTCGAAGGTAAATTTATACATATACCTGTGAGACAGCTGTGCTCTTTTGTATACATTAATTTCCATGAGAGCTGTCTTTGGAGAAGTTAAATGTTTCTTTGATGCAAATGGACTGCAAATATATTTTTTTCACAGAAGGGTGAAGTTTCGTAGTTTTGACCCTGAAAAATAAGTCTGAGTGTAGTGTCTGCAAGTGTTGAGATGTAGTCCATGAGCAAAAAAAGTAATATATGAATTCTGGAAATCTGAGCCCTCTTTTCTCTGACTGTTTTTGTGTTTAATATTAGTGCTGCAGAGTTCTTAGAGAGTCCCACTTGGCATATAATAACAATAATATATTTTAACATAGGAAGAATAGCAAAAGGGGCAATGTTTCTAGTTTTCTAATGTGGAATGGGAGGAGATGTAAAGAAGAGGTTACAAACACTAAGATAACTTGTTTCCTTGTTTTACTGATGCACAGTCAGACCAAAGTGCTCTGTAAATATTTGTATGTGTGAGTCATACTTATGATACATTCAGAATGACTTGTACATGTTTTGCACGTAGGTCCCTGCTTCTAAAAGATAAAGTAATCAGTGTGTCCTTACGCAGGATACAAAGAATGGAGTCAAAGCCCTCAAGAATTCCTCGAAGGATATCTGTTCAGGCCTCCAGCTCTTCGCTGGGATCTAGAACATTGACTGGAAACAGTTTAGCTGGTGCATATAGTGCAAGAGAATCTTCACGGAGATTAGAATCTGGATACCAGGTAATGTCTTTTGTGTCTTTCTGTAAAGTATACATTAATTTAATGCCTGGTTTTCACCAAGAAAAACCCTAAAGCCCAAACAAACAAACCAAAAAAGGGGGGGGGGGGGGAAGTCCCCCCCAGGACCTGGCATTTGTGAACAAAACTCAGGAGGAATTCTAAAAGGTGAGGATTTAATAACCAATATTCTGCAGGCTGAACTGTTGACCTGGTTGTTCTAGGTTTGCCATCTTTACCTGGTTTTGTTTGTAGCTGAGCCTTTAAAATCAGATGTTTGGTGAATGAAGGGCTTTCTGCTGCCGTGGATCTGTTGGCACTAGTTACTGCAGTCTTAAAGCTGGGTAACTGGAAATTCTGCTTAAGGGGAGGTGAGGATTTGTGTCCTGGTTTGAGGTTTTTTTAATTTTGATGCATAGAGAGCATTACACTTAATGTGTGGATGATGCAAAAAGTACAGCAATTTGTTGTGGTTTTAAGAGTTGACAGTAGGCTGTACTGCTCTGCAGCACCTAGTTTGCTCATGTGGGTATATTTCTACAGATGGGCTTTTTGTGCAATAGACAGGACTGAGTTAAAGCCTTTGCTGTTTCATGTGAAAGATTTTACACTTTATCAATTTGTTCTTGTGGGGGAGGGGAGCCATGCTCAAGAATAAGTTGTCACAGGCTGCATGTACTCTGTCTTTTAAAGAGTATTATGGGAAGTATTATGAAAATTATTTTGGATGCTTGGGAAGAACAGATGGCTGTTTGGCTCAGTCCTCTTATTATTTTGTTTCTGCTCCTGTCAGCTGTTCTCACCTCCATTTTGGGCCGAGAAATGTAAGCATGCCTTGGTCTTTGAAATTGCAAAAACTTAATTCTGTGATTAAATGTTCATATTTTTTGATGAAATGGTTATGAGTTTGGTCCCTGCTGACAGGCTATCTGGGACATTGTATTATATAATGCCTTTACCAAAAAGAGTTTTACAAGTACTAGAACATAATGATTTTTAGCACAATTGTATATATAATATATATGCATCGTATTTTGCCGTATCTAGCATGTATGTGACCATTAATATATAGGCTATAGGGCATGTCTGGCTGTAGTCTTCAGTCATTTTTCCTTTTTGTATTCCTACACAGTTTTCACTGGCTGGCTGCTCAGCAAAACCAAGTCAGATAGTCTTACTCTCTGTGTGGGATTTATAGACCTGCACAGACTACATACACGGACAGCTGTTGATCAGATGAGTTAATGTGAAGTTAGATCTGTTAACTGTTGTTATGAAATTACAACACGAGTTCTGTACATTATTTTAATTTTATTACATGAACTTCAGTGTGTAACACGTTCCAGTTAAAGGGGAAAATAATTGTACAGAAGATAAAGTTGTATTCCTTCTTTCCACTCCAATTCATAGAAGGTAGTTTGAGAGCTTGTTAGACAAGACTTGTGCTTAGTGATAAAAGCATAGGGAAGCTCCCTCTTCCCAACTAATCTATGGCACTTCCAGATCTGGTAGGAGCAAATGTACAAGTGGCTGGGGCAAGAAGAAAGAAATTGTTAAAAGTAAGATTAAGTCCAATCAAATAGAAATGAAATGGGAGGCTTTTTCACTTTGTTAATCCTTCCAGAAGCCTACCTTAAAATACTAAGAGCTCTTTCAGTTCCAAATAACTTAAAAGATTTGTCATTTACAAGAAAAATGTATGAATATCAGTAGTGCTTTGGGTATATAGAGGAAAGAGAACTCGGAGACTTGCCTTTTTAATACAAAGTCATTTCTGCAGCTGGAGACCATACTTGATTATAGGTTAACTCAAACTTTGAGTGTTCGGTTGTGAGGAGAGCTAAAAAAAAAACACCCCTCAAACAAACCAACAAATGCCAAACAGGAAGAGTTCTGTCTGGTGAATTTGTTATTCCTCTTTCTTTGGTGTGTGTTTTTGTTGTGCTTGTTGTTTTGCTGTTGTGTGTGGGGTGTGGTTTGTGGGTGTGTGGTGGTTTGTTTGGTTGTGTTTTTTTGTTTCCTCTATACATATGAGTTCTTATGTCATAACCTTCAGATCAGTCTGTGTAGTAGCCTCTGTTCATCTGAGGACGCATAACAAGCAGGTTAATAATGAACTAATCTGGAGTGTGTGACGGTGTTGTTTCTAGGTGACTTAAAATAAAAAAATTAAATTAATGTAATGGTATGAGATTAAATAAAAAAATCCTGTGCTTTATGGTGCAACATCATTAACCATTTGGTGAAAATGAAGTGGAAGGTTTTTGTGGTTGTTTGATTTGTGTGTGTGTGTTTTTCTTTTGGGGTGTGTGTGGTGGTGTTTTTTTTTAATTATTAATGGAGTGATAGGGTCAAGTCTAATGTATAAAAATGGTGGATGTTTTCCTGATCACATTTTTCTGCTACTGAAAACAGACACCAAAAATAGAATACCTTGTGTAATGCTTTAACTGTTAAGTTCTGACAAAGGATGTTAAATAGTCTTAAATTGCAGTTTCTTTCCTTAATTATCACCTATTCACTGAAATGCGGTGAAGCTAGTAGCGTAGAACGTAATCCCTTAGGTTCTCTCAAGGATAGAGAGATTTATATGTTTAATGGGTCTCAGTTTCATTATTAGAAACTTGCCTGTGTAGCCAAGCTAAAGATTAGAGCTCCTGACTGCTATGGAAGGGAAAACACAGAAAAAAAACAGTTACATTCATTGCCCTGAAGACAGCAGACTTCAGATAATTTGAGCACTTTGTTCTGAGGTAATGCAACAAACCATGTTTATTTACAGGTCTGTTTTGTCTTTGCTCTGTGCCTGAAATTGGCTACTAAAGCTATTTATCTTATTTCTTAAGCCTGAAGTGGTTTTGTACCCAGTGCTCTTTACTGTTTTATGGTGGTCTTCAGTGTTAGCGATTTATAAGAAACTTAGTGATGCAGAGGTTTCACTTGTGAAGTGAAAGATGGAAGTACAGTTTTGCATGAAATGTAATTGGAATTAATAATGACTAACTTGCAAGCCTTCCCTATCAATAGCACAATGATGGATTATTAGAATAGACTACAGAGAAATGAAAAATGTAAGCAGTTGTAAAAAGGAAGTGTTTAAGACTTGGAGAAGATACCATGCAGTAGCATGGTTTTTGCTTGTTGATTGTGGGTTTCTTTTGTTGGTTGGTGTTGTGTGTGGGTGTTGGTTTTTTTTTTTTGTGTGTGTGTGGTGTGGTTTTTTTTTTTTGTTTGTTTGTTTGTTGGTTTGTTTGTTGGTTTGGTTTGGTTTTTTTTATGAATAATAACTTGATGACATAGTTTACATTTGTTGTCCCATGTGCATTACTAGGATGGATCATGTTCCTTATGTAAAAATAATTGTTAGTAGGCATAAAACATGATTTCCTTTTCCTCCCTCTTTGCACCCATTCTTTCATGTGTTAAAACCAATGACCAGGACAAGACAGATGGCTTGATGTAGTGGTCAAAAAGCTATTTTTGCTGTGTCACTTTGCTGTCTTGGAGACACTTTCTCTGTGGTGTTTTTTTTTTCTTAACACTTGAAAGTGAGGTCCTTAATTCTGCCCTGTTGCTGGAGTATCTAAGTTGGGGTAATGCCTCAAAAGCTTTACACTTCAGCTTTTTCTAGTCCACAGTCAAATGAGGGGACAGATAAAGGAGCTGATGATTGCTACAAAGTAATTGAAAAAAAAAGTTTCTTTTGCTCATGGTGCTCTCTTAAGCCCTTTTCCTTTCTTCTTGGGTATTCTTTGAGGTTTCTCAGAAAAGGTTTCCAGATTTTAGTAATTCCAGTTCCTCATATTTTCAATATTCAGATTAGATACTGAGTTAATTTTGAGTTGCAAGATGTATATGATAAGCATGTTGTTCTTTAGGAATCCAGTGTATTGAATAGTTCCAGTAGAGACTGGGGAATTGGAGAAAGAGACACCCATGAAACTCCTTGGAAGCTTACAGCGTCCTCTCCAACTCGCTACTCAGGGACACTTGATCATCCACATTCTGGAAGATTTTTGGGAAGCAGAAGCAGATTGGTGAGAATTGTTAATGTGTAATACTTAAAAAAAGGCAAAACAAATCAACAAGCCACCCAGGATTTTACCTTAGCCTTCCCAATCTGAAAAGCTGCCAGCCTGGTTTCACTGTGATGTTTCTAGATAAGTAGATCTTAAGTCAGGATGGAGGGAATGCAAGAAGATAGTAATGTTAAGAAAATATTCAGAGGATGAAAGTAACAATGTATATTACTTTTACTAATAGTTAAATGTGTTTGAAGCGGGAGTGGTTCTTCAAGTATCCATTTAAAAAGAAAAAAGGAGGGGGTGATTAGAATCCTATACATATTACAGTCCTATGGATGGTAAAATTGTAGCTTGTTTCATCAGGTGTTTCTAAGGGGTGTGTTGTTTGGTTGGTAACAGCTTTGTGAGTTAACACAAAGTTCATGGTTTTGAAGACCTGCTTTAGAAAAGTTAGTTGTGGAGGAGCAGTGCACAATCTGACTGTGCTTACTTACCTGATGCTTACAGTGAAATAAAATGGAGGCTGAACTGATCTCACCTGACTGAGATCCAAGCCTCAGACCTTAAACAGCTTGTCTTAATGGGGCTACAGAATGTGCCTTCATAACCCAAAAAATAAAGTGGTTTCCTTCTTTGACATGCTTGTGCACTGTAGAGTGACAATAAAACACTTCCAATTGCAGTAGAAATGCTAAGATGGGAAAAGCAGAAAACTGAAGTTGCTTGGTGGGAAGATAGCGAACAAGTGAAAATTCTGCTCACACAAACTGAAAGGTGTTTGGGTACTTGAGACCACTAACCTTAAATAGGTGTTTGTTTTACTACTGTGACTTTTAGTGTGAAGAAACTTGGAGATAAGTGAAGGGGAGGGACATACTAGTGTGGAGATGCTGGCCTTCAGGGGAGGTCATGGTAGGCCTCTCAACATATAGTTGAAGTGCAAACAGTCTGGTTGTAAGCGGCCTGCATATTTAGTTAAATTTGTGCTCTGGAGTTTTCAGAGTTTTACGATTTTTCCTATTAAGGTTAATTTTTCTCTTAAGTTCTAATGCAGGTGAACATTGCAGGGCACACCGAAACAGCAAATGATTAGCAAAAGATAAGTTATATGTTAAACAGATAATCTGTGAGGGAAATTAACCTGTATTTGTACTTGATTTGTGATGTTCGTTTCTGTGTCTCCCCATCTGTCCTTTATGGTGGGATAAGATAAATCCTTAGCTACTTCTTAGTTGTAAAGAGGTAAAAAGTAGTGGCATAAGCTTAATAAAAACCAAAACAAACCCCACAGCTATAACATCTGCTCCAATTTGGTTGATCCTTAGAGGATCTTGATTGTAGAGGGCTTGGGAGGACAAACAGCTCAATTGAGTTTTTTGATTGAGCTCAAATTTTTTACATCAAAAATTAAAATAATTTCAAATAGAAAATGAATGCCTTGGCTGTATGTAACTCACAGCTTTATAGGCTATACCTTTTTTCTTTGTTTTGTTAGTACTAGTTTCTGAAAACTTTTATTTCAGTGCTGTACACTGCAGAAATTGTTTACTCTGAACTTGCACTTACACTTGCACTTGAGCTTAATAATATCAAAATATATCTGGTCTAAACAGCTTACTAGAAATGAGAGCTGACTTCTTAGCTAAGCATATTTTAGGTTGGTAAAAAATAACCTGTATTAAACTATTAAATAAAATAATAAAGCTGGCCAGTTTTAGCCATTTCTGGACAGTAAAAATATGTTTCCTTGGAGATCTGTAAAGCTATATTTGACCATGTTTATAGCATCTTACAAGTTGGGAATATTTTTCTTTCTTCCCTGTAAGCCACCTCTGTCTATAAAGGGAAAAACATGCTGATTGTAATAGAAACTGGCTTTTGTTGGTAGGATTGTCTTGAGTAAACCCGGGAATACTAATCAAGAGCACAAGCATAAATCCCTCATTGTTTTTAAATAAAAAGGCTTTGCATCTTAAAGTTACTCTTTACTATTTTTGTGATTCTTACATTATGTACGCTTGTTCAGTGTAAGTTCAATTGAAATACTATATAATTTTTTTTTTATGTTATTTCAGTCTACATCTTCTTCCTCTCATTTTACATCTGGGTGTTATGGTGAGTCTGAGAGAACTCAGGGAGCATATCCAAGACTGCATAGCCAGCAGCGAGATAGTGATTCAAAGAGACCTAAGCTATCTTGTACATCTACCTCTTCTGTGAGAAGTAATGGCTTGACTGCCTTTTCAGGTGAGAGGTTGATTACTAGAGATGATTTAGATGGAAATTGTCTGAATAGTAAGATCAGGTTTTATCAAGTTTTGAAAAACTTACTTTGAAATATAATGCTTTCATTATTTTTAAATATTAAAAACCTGTGCCTAACAAAAGGATATGTTCACACTGATAGCAGTATCCAGAGTTCTGAGAATGCTGTTAACGTGTTTTTTTGAAAATCCAGTTGTACTCATGTCACTTCAAAATTATTGCCTGTACCTATTCCATTTGCAGTAAAGTTGAACTTCATGGCTTAAATAGCACAAATCCAAGCCTTAATTGGCTAAAATTTCAATTGCATGACTTACATTGCATGAATGAATGCAGCTGCTGTTTTTTTGAGTCAAACTGTATTGGTAAACCTACATGTGCTAGGGACAGCAGAAGGGAAATCTTGATCTTATTTAGCTCTGTGTTGCAAGGAGTGCAGTGTCATGGCTGGTTACAACAGTGATAGGGGTCAGGGAAGAAAGAGGTTTTGGGTCTGTTTTTTTTTTAGCAGGTTCTAAACTTATTCTATAGGGCAGGCAAAAAGAAATGTTCTACACTAGGAGCTCTTTCAGGAAAAACAGATGTTCGTTAAAGATTGTCAGTAAGCATGTGATACTTGGATACATCTAAGTTAAGCAATATACTAACAGAAATCTAAAGGTTAGGAAATAATGGTCAAAAATGATACTGACAATATTTCTAGAATGTTTTGAAACAGACCATGAGATCCATTCAGGTTATCCTTGTGAATATGGATCAATGTTCTTTTTATATCCCCTTATGGAACCATACAGTCATCCAAATAAAAGTGAATAAATTCTTGCTCAAAACCAATATTATTGATGCTTTTTCACTCTGTTAATAGCATGACCATCGTTAACACTTTTCACTATGGTGTAGGAACATCTGTCTTTACATATCTAGATTGGTTGGTCATCACACTTGTGTTGTGGTTTAACACCAGCTAGCATCTAAGCCCCACACAGATGCTTGCTTACTCGCCCCTGGTGGCATGAGGGAGAGAATCAGAAGAGTAAAAGTGAGAAAAATTGTGGGTTGAGATAAAGGCAGCTTAATAAGTAAAGCAAAAACTGCGCATGCAAGTAAACCAAGGAATTCGTTCACTGCTTCCCATCGGCAGTTTTCAGCCATCTTCAGGAATGGAGGGCTCCATCACATGTAACGGTGACTTGGGAAGACAAGCATCATTGTTCTGGACATCCCAATGTCCCTTCTTCCTCCTCCTTCCCCCAGCTATATATGCTGAGCATGACATCATATGGTCTGGAATTTCCCTTTGGTCAGTTGGGGTCAGCTGTGCTGGTTGGGTCCCCTCCCAGCTCTCTGTGCACCCCAGGCCTGCTCACTGGCTGGGCAGGGTGAGAAGCCGAAAAGGCCTTGACTCTGTAAGCGCCGCTTAGCGGGAACTAAAACGTCCCTGTGTTATTAACATGTTTTTCAGCACAAATCCAAATCATAGTCCCGTACCGGCTACTATGAAGAAAGATAACTATCCCAGCTAAAACCAGCACAGTCTTTAAATCTGGATTTGTAAGTTTATCAGGAAAAGAGAATCAAGGTGGATTTTTCGGAGATATTGAAGACATTTTTTCGGAACCTGAATTTTGTTCATAGCTGAAGTGCGTACAGTTAACCTATTTAGTTGTTGGAGCTATTTGCAAAAAACAGGATCCCTTTTTAAACTGTTGTGTCTTACTCTGCAGTGTGAGCAAGAACAGTATTAGTCATTGTCCTTAAAGTTATGTCTGAGTTGCATTTAAGCTTCATCTGTTTTTCTGGAAAACTAATTTTGGAAACATTTAAGAAGCACCATTAGAATAGCAGCATTTACTAAATCTCAAGCTGCTGTTTTGCCATATTGTGAAGAGTGGTTAATAACAAGCTGCCATTAGAAAGCATGGTGCTATTTCACTTCCTTCTCCTATCCAGTATGAATGTTAATAGGTCTGACTCTTCACAAAAATATTAACTTTTTTCCAGTTTAGCTTTCAGAACTCACTGCAAGATTAAGTAAGTGCCAGCATAAGCAGAGTGCTTCTTACTGTTGGCTTTATGTTGGCAACTGGCCACTTGATCAGCTTAGTCGTATTGTTAAACTTGCCCTTGGTATGAATGCATGCATAAGTACCAGCTTTAATATATTTTTTTAATTATTACAAAACCAGGGCATTTATTTAATTTTTCTTTTCAGATTCCTCTTGGAGGTACAGTAGGATTCCTAGATCTTCATCAGTGATGCTTGGCTCCCTTGGAACTGAGCTGGCGAGAGAGCGAAGAGAGTTAGAAAGAAGAACAGAGTTGTCTGTCAATAACCTGGTGGATCACAGCTACAGAAATAGTGACTTTTCCTCTTCAACATGTATGTATTGTGTAACTGAAAACTTGTAACCCCATAGGGTTGCTTGCATTCCTGTTAGTTTGTTCACATGTTCTTTTAATGTTTTCTTCAAAACACAGAGCCAAAAGATCTATTTAATTTTAAAGTATCCTTTTAAATAAAGTCAATTGGCCACTTTCCATGCATTCACTAAACTGTAAAAGGATAGATCACAGAATGGTCGTTTGGAGGGAACCTCTAGTTCATCTAGTCTGACCCCCCCTGCCAGAGCAGTCTCGCCCAGAGTTGATCACACAGGAACAAGTCCAGGTGGCTTTTGAAAGTCTTTAGAGACAGTGATGCCACCACCTCCCTGGGCAGCCTGTTCCAGTGCTCTGTTACCCTCACAGTGAAGAAGTATTTCCTCATGTTGAGGTTGAACCTCCTGTT
>JANIJG010002116.1:0-17936 GCA_024611175.1 Megaceryle torquata | reverse complement strand
GCTGATTGATGAATATATTGAATAGGGCTGGACCCGCCACTGACCTCAGGGGGACGCCGTGAGCCACAGGCCTCCCATTAGACTCTGCCCCATTGACCCCAACTCTGAGCTATTTCCTTTAGCCAGTTTCCAATCCATCTCACCACCCAGTAATCCAATGTGTACTTCCTAAGCTTGGATGTGAGGATGCCATGGGAGACAGTGTCAGAAGCTTTGCTGAAGTCAAGGTAGACCGCATCCACTGTCTTCCCCTTGTCTATCCATCTGGTGCTGCCATCATAAAAAGCTCACAGATTGGTCAAGCATGACTTCCTCTTGTTGAATCCATATGAACTATTCATGATAAGCCTTGTTTCCTCAACATGCTTTGAGATGGCACCAAGAACAAGCTGTTCCATGATGTTTTTGGGGATGGAGATGAGACTGACCAGCCTATAGTTACCTGTGTCCTCCTCCTTGCCTTTTTTGAAGATTGGAGTGACACTGGCTTTCTTCCAGTCCTCAGACACCTCCTGTTCTCCATGAGTTTTCAAATATTATGGAGAGTGGCCTAGCAATGACTTCTGCCAGCTCCCTCAGCACTTGTGGGTGCATCCCATAAAAGCCCGTGAATCTGTGGATGTTCAGTTTGCTTAATTGATCTCTAACCCAATCCTCTTCAACTGAGGCAAAGCCTTCCTTTCTCCTGACTTTCTCTGTGGTCCTCAAGGTCTCGGATTCATGAGGGCTGGTCTTAGCAGTAAATACTAAGGCAAAGATGGCATTCAGTAACTCCACCTTATCCGTATCCTCGGTCACCAGGGCACCCACTTCATTCAGCAGTGGGCCCACGTTTCCTCTAATGGTCTAGGTTTTAGATTCAGTCATAAGAAAATGGTATCAGTGTTTGCCACTGTAGCTGCATGAATATCCAGTAAGCCTCTTTTCTTGTTCATCTCAAGATCTCTTTGTATTTAGGTATAGCGAAAAAAAAAAAGAATGCTAATTTCACTCGGGAAGGGTTTTTTATGAAGGTGACCATGTTCTATTCTCTCTTTCCATTTGGGTTCTTGACTGGTTATTAGGGAAAACTGCTAGACCACAGGAAAGAAAAAAATGAATAAACATAACTTTACATGAGGTGAGAGATTTGTTCTGTGGTAATTACTAGGACTAGAACAGACTTCTGCACTTTCACTTTCTATTCAGTGTTGTGGCCTTCTGGAGCTGTCTAGGGGGAAGCTCATCATCAGTCTTGATCTGCCACCTTTTGCAGATGCATTAGTGGTATTTTATAATGCAGAAGGTGTTTTTATTTATTTATTTATTTATTTTTAAGTGCCATGTCTATCAGTATAGAAAATGGGCAGAAAAGATAAACTGTAGTTCTAGATAGTCTTCTGGTAAGGCAAGACTGCGGGACAATGTTTTAATGTCATCATATGCTACATTTCTTTAATGACATCTGGAATTTACTCCAGCTTAGTAGAGCCTAATGGGAGAAATGGATGGGTGGACAGCCTTGCATTGTGCTGTCCATGCTGCATCTCTAGCAGTAGTGCAACTGCTAAGTGCTGTAACAATAACAGTCAACTGTGTGCCCTACTGTGTATTTGAAAACATATAGCAGATGCTTGACATCTGTGCAGATGCTGCTTTAGTTAGACTCTACCTCAAGTTAATCTGTCTGTGCTTGTTAGGTAGTTAAAATTTTGAAGAAGCTTCCCTTCGTATGAGGGTAGCAGTCTTCAACTGCATCCACCCCCTCTTCTCCCTCATGTCTCCCAAATTTAGCCATTTGAGGATGGAGAATAGCTGATGTTAGCCTTCGACCGCTTCATGTAATGTTAACTAAGTTCAGCTACAGTAGAAGTCTTCTCAGTGTGTTGAGGCACTTGCAAAGTATTTACAGAAAAGTTTCCTTGTAAGAATCACAGACTGGTTTGGGTGGGAAGGGACCTTTCAGGCTCATCTAGTCCAGTGTTCCCTGCAGTGAGCAAGGACATCTGCAACTAGAGGAACTTACTCAGAGCCCTGGCCAACCTCACCTAGAATGGTTCCAGGGATGGGCCATTGACCACCTCTCTGGGCAACCTGTGCCAGGGTCTCATCATCCTTAGCATCAAAAATGTCTTCCTTCTCTCTAGTCTAAATCTTCCCTCTTCTAATTAAAAACTGTTACCCCTTATCCTGTTGCTACAGGCCCTGATAAAAAGTCTGTCCCCATCTTTCTTCTAGACTCCCTTTATATATGTAAAGGCCCTGAGAAGGTCTTCCTGGAGCCTTCTTTTCTATAGGCTGAACCCCCCCCCCCCAGCCCTCCCAGCATTGCTGGGGCTCCTCTGGCCCCACTCCACCATGTCCCTGTCTCTGCTGTGCTGAGGGCTCCAGAGCTGGCCCCAGCACTGCAGGGGTTCTCCCCAGAGCACGGGCAGCAGAGGGGCAGGATTCCCTCCCTCAACCTGCTGGCCTCTGGGAAGAATTGGGTTATCAAATGTACACTTAAAAAGCAGGACAGAACACAACACAACGATGTGCTGATAGTTATCTGACTATAGGTAGTCAAGGTAGTTGGGAGGGCAGATGAGATTACTAATTCAGAATGGTTAAGTCTGACTGTGCTTAAGCCAGCTGCATAACTGAACATGTCAACTAATTTAGTTGATGCATTTATTTGTTTGATAAAAGCAGTATATAGATAATGCATCTAATTTAGTTGCTACTCAATTTCTGTTATCCAAAGTCAATAATTTTATGCTAACTTTAATTAGTGTTTGTAACATCAACTCTTAATACTCTTATGAGAAGAAAGGTAGCTTGTTTTAAAAGATAACTTAAAAACTTGGCTTCAACCATGCATTTGATTTGGGTGCTCTGGTGTCTGCTACATTGATGAAGTTTTGATGGACCGGTCTTTCTTAGTCTACAGACAGAAAGAACATTTTAAGTTATCACTAGTATTGTATATAGTTTGCTGTTTTTGATACAATGGTCAGAATTTTCTTATTTGTGTATAAGAAGGTCATACTTTGCAAATCTGAAGATTTTGGGAGTGTTCGGTTCCAAATGGATTTACCAGTCTGAAAACAGTCTAGGTTTTGGTTTAACTTTAGAATTCTGGTAAGTAAATTTAAACTTAGTATTGCTCTGGAATCTACCTGCCAAATTTGAAACAAGTTTCAGTAAGGGTCACGAAATCCTGAAATTCTGGGTTTACACTTTAGAATCCATCTGGAATGTGACAATATGAGCACATCTTTTCATAGTATTTTCCTCTGCTTTTCTGCAACAGATCTTCAAGACAGGCCTGCCTCTTCATATGCAGAAGGAGCAAGACCAAAAGAGAGCTCATTAAGCACTTTGAGGCTGAACGCATCCATGAACCGCCAGTTGCCTTCTGATCATCAGCCATCTTTTTTCAACAGAGACTCTAATGTGAGCTCATCAAGATCCAACTATTCTTCAAGACAAAGGAGAAATGAATTGGAATCTCCCCAGAGGAGCATCCAGCCAGCATTTTCTCTTACTGCTGTTAGAGATGAAACTTCTTTCTCCAGTGGTTCTGAAAGGGTTTTATCTTCTCAGAGGTCAATGAATGAGCCTGCAGCTGACAGCGAAGGGAGGCGCACAACCAGACAGCTGCTGTCTCGTTTAGCATCTACTATGTCATCTACATTTTTCTCTCGAAGATCTAGCCAAGACTCATTGCATACAAGATCGTTAGGTTCTGAAGAGTCAACAGTGATCCCAAGAGTTCAAGCTTCTACTCTGTCGAGCAATAATGGAGCTGCAACTCCGGAAGTTCCAGGACTTCAGACATCTGAAGCTTCTCAGGGATTTAGTTTTCTTAGACGAAGATGGGGTTTATCAGGAGTTTCACAAAATCATAACTCTGATTCAGATGGGGAAGGTTACAGACCAGACTCTGAAAGTAGGAGCACAGGATCCTGGCTATCCTCATCTTTGAGGAACAGATGTACACCTCTCTTTTCCAGAAGACGACGAGAAGGAAGAGATGAATCTGCAAGGATCTCTACCTCTGATACAAGTGCTAGATCACAACATATCTTCAGAAGAAGAGAGTCAGGTGAGGAGACCTCTCTTGAAGCACCAGATAGCCCGCCTCGGGCTTCTGTTAGCAGACCACCAACACCTGCAGTATCTGGTATTCCTACAGCTACTGCCTCCCCATCAGATTCAGCCCACAGTAGGAGAAGTTCTGGAATTCTGCCTGGTTCTCTCTTTCGCTTTGCAGTGCCTCCAACATTAGGAAGCAGTCTGTCTGACAATCTTATGATAACTGTAGATATTATTCCCTCTGGCTGGAATCAGTCTGATGGACAGGAAAGTG
The DNA here is from genome assembly GCA_024611175.1 of Megaceryle torquata. Taxonomy (NCBI): domain Eukaryota; kingdom Metazoa; phylum Chordata; class Aves; order Coraciiformes; family Cerylidae; genus Megaceryle; species Megaceryle torquata. Next base: position 13,606 of record JANIJG010002116.1, on the reverse strand, counting down.
GCAAGTCTAAAATACCACCTTCAAGAGATCCAGAAAGGCTCCAGAAAATTAAAGAGAGGTAAATTAGTATGTTCTTTGGAGATAATAAAATGTACCTAACTTAGCATGAGAGGGTTTTCTGTAACCGTGTTGTTAAAAGGAAACTTGACTTCAGAGAAGGCGGTAACTTAGTCCTCTGTTACCTGTGTTCTCACTTTTGTCTTTAGAAAAGCTTGTTTTGATCATTGTAGGTTTGACAACAGCTTGATGAATGGAATTGTCATTATAAAAAGGCTTAAATGAAATGTATCACAGTGTTTGTTATTCCTTCCTATTCAGCCTGCTTTTAGAAGATTCTGAAGATGAAGAGGGTGACTTATGCAGAATCTGTCAGATGTCCTCTGCAACTTCCGACAACCTTTTAATAGAGCCATGCAAATGCACTGGAAGTCTGCAGTATGTTCACCAGGAGTGTATGAAAAAATGGCTGCAGTCCAAGATTAATTCAGGTAAAGCAGACTCTTAGACCAAGGTAGACTCCCAGTTGCACTGGAAGGTTTATTAGAAGGATTGCTTTTACTAATGTTAAGGTATTTGACAAATGAGCAGCTGGGGACAAACAGTAGTGTAGCGCTTCCAAGCTTATCGTGTGTCTATCCAGCTTCCCACACGAGTAGTTCCAAGAACTGTATCTGTCATTCAGGGAATTACAGTTTAGGGATTGTCTGCCAAGATACTGGATAATACAACATTGCAGAAGTGCAGCTTTAGAGCTGCTCTACCACTTTGGGTCAGTTTGTCCCCCACCATTCCTTGTGCATGGGGTTCTAGTTTTTAAGACTTTCAACCAAGGTGACTGTAGCAGAGTGATAGAATTTGAAAATACAAAAATACTTTCCTGTTGTCACTATACTCAAATACTTTTTTTTTTTTTTTTAAGATGCTAACTCCTACTCAATCAAAACTACTTGTTTGAAAAATGAAAGTGCATATATAATTTTTAAGAAACACTTCAGAAGTTGTACACTGTACAAGTGTTTTTGTAATAAATTGATTGACCATTTCATAAGTTACATGTAGTATTTTTAAGATACAAAAATAGGTGGGTTGAGTAGAAGACATGATCATAGAATACTTGTTACCAAAGGATGGCATCTCTGCTTTTTTACTTGGTCTCAGAGGCCCACATCGCAATAAGAATGTATTAGAAACCTCAGTCTGTAGGAAAATGAATTTGAAGTATTTAACTGTGTAAGACATAAATCCACTGTAAAGTTGCTTCGTTCATCTTGGTGCTTATGGAGCAGCTTGGTTTAAAACTCACATTTGAAGACAGTGTTAACCTGGCAATAACTTTAAGATATTCCAGTATTTTTATTACTTTTGTGTATATTTGGATTATACTGTAGAACTCAAATAGCCCAAGCAATGATGATTCCCCCCCCCCCCCCCCATGCCAGACTTTCAGTAAGAGGTATATGGTGCCCGGAATGAACAAAGCGAAATATGTGGAGTTGGATAGAGAATAAACATTCTATGGCATTTAAATTATGACTGTAGTAGATAGTAGGTACATTCATATTAGAGGCTTTCTTTTCTTCTAACTGTGCTCTGTATAACAAAGCCAAGAACTAGTTACAGTTTGTAATGCTTGTATAATCGGGTCCTATTTTATAGCTTGATCCAACTTGACACTGACTTTCCCCCTGCTCCCTCCCCGTCAGGTTCTTCTTTGGAAGCAGTAACAACTTGTGAACTGTGCAAGGAGAAGTTGCATCTGAATCTGGAAGACTTTGACATTCATGAACTCTATAGGGCACATGCAAATGAACAAGTTAGTATATTTTGCCTAACTTGGTAAGTGTTGGTTTAGTGCTGGGAAGGTGCTTTTTGAAAAGGAAAATGCATCTCCTTTTCAGAAGGACTGTTATGCATATAATGTCAGCATGGCACAGATTTTTCTCCTCAATATTCAGACAAATTCTGTCTTCCTGCTGTGCTTCATTATAGCTGAGCTTTCAGTAAGTGTAACATATCTCTATCCTTTTCTTAGTTGCAGATCTGTCATCTGGCTTTGCAGTCCAGTGTCTCTGCCACATAGGTGCAGGGGGAGTACTAGTATGATTAGATTGAATTCCATTAAGACATGAATTGTCTTTGCTTTTAGCTGTTTTTTTAACACACAAGCAGTTTTTTTTAAGCATACCATTAAAAACTTGTTCTTTTTTTTGGTTTGGTTTGGTGTGTTTTTATTTTTTTATTTTTATTTTTTATTAGAGGGGTAAAAAGTAAATTATTTTCTGACACTTTCCTGCTGCTCTTTAAGTTCTTTCTAAATGAAAAATAATTAAAGGCCCATTAGTATTACTCTTGTTATAAGAAAATATTTATATTAGAACTATGGACTGTATAGTATTTAAAAAGGAACAAATAACAAAAAACTGGCATAATTTTAATTTACTTTATTCAGGGGATTTTCCTTATTCTCTGGGTTGTAGTCTGTGAATATAGACAGACTAATGAAATTTGCCTATCTCAGAAGTTGAAAGAAAATACAAAATGACACCAGTTTTGGGGCCAAACATCATCTTATAATTTTGTTATTATTTAAACTGTTACCCTAATATTCTAGTTCCTGTCACTTGGGCCAGACTCCAAAAGGTCTTTCTTCAGAGTGCCATCATCTTAGGTTTTAGCACTGCTGATAGTTGGTTGCTGTCACTGTACTTTGATAGAAATAGGGATGTTAATATTTTTAACATCATAACGTTCTTCATAAAGTATTTCCCTTTATTTTGGCTTTCTGTAAAGTGTTGGGACTGCTGAAAAACCAGCAGTTTGTTGTTTTTATTTTCCCAGTGGTATAATACTCTGATGCTCAGGTTATTTCCTGTGAACTAATCATGCTGATGTGAGATTTTACTTGTAGAACTTTATCTGTAAGGATAAAATGTTAGTTCTGGGGTGGATGGGAAGAACCAGAAGTATAAATTTTTTTTAAATTTTTTTTTAGTATTTTATTTCCTTAATTCTCTTGGAAAAAACAGAGATCGAATACATACAGTGTCGCCAGTAAAATTTGGTTCTTGTTCTACTTACTGAATGGCAAGTATGTGCAGACATATCACTGACTTTCTGAATGTTTGTGTTTGTGGTTTTTTTAATTTTTTTTTTTAATTTTTTTTTTTTTTAATTTTTTTTTTTATCTCCTTTAAGGCAGACTATGAATTTATCAGCTCTGGTCTCTACCTTGTAGTATTGTTACACTTATGTGAGCAGCGCTTTTCTGATATGCTAGGAACTGCAAGTGAGGCCAGCACACGTGTCAGAGTAAGTATGCGGTGATTTTATGGCAGACATAGGAGCTAGGTACTCCAGAAGCATACAAATTAAGGACTAAACCATCTGGGTTTGTCAATGCAGTAACACTGCGTTTCATTTGAAACGGAAGGTACTACTTTATCGTAGTTACTGTGTTGTGAAATAATTTTTTTTCAAGGTTGTTGGTAATTCATTGCTTTGATTGTATGTTGTCATGTTTATTGTGAATTTATGCAGAACTTGAAGGTTAACCTCTGTACTAAACATGCAGTTGAGTGTGTTGGACTACCATATTTGATCAATTTTTCTCATTATGCCAGTCAGCATTGCAAACATCTAGACCTTGCAGTGCTTGTCTGCTGGATTGCGCCTAAATATGTACTTGAATATTATATTATGAAACTGACAAGCTATAGTAAGATTTTTCTGGCATTAGTCAAAACTTAATTTTTGTATTTGACTGGCTTCTTGTCACTTAAGTGGCAGTGCAGTAAGTACGTATTTAACCAGTAGTAAATCCCCATACAGTTATTTCTGCATAGAGACTTACTCAGAAATCCTATATTCTAGATGTTTATTTGCTACTAGATAATGAATCGGCACTCTTCATCAACTGAGCTCCTGAAAGGCTTGCTTATTTATTTATAATTACATATAAAGGATTCACAATATATTAAGCTTGTCCAATGCTTATTAGAATTGTTGCTAGCAGGTAGTAGGCGTTTGGAGTAGAGGTAGGACTGTGCTCTAATGTATTCCTATATTGGAACAGTGGTCCTCTTCTCTACGCATCTAATGTAGAGCTTCTGTTTCATGACCCACAAATGAAGTGTCTGAATTCCTCTGCTACAAATATAGAGACATGAAAGATACAATTAATAGTAGCCAGCGTCCAGTACAGGTTTTTAGCTTGAGTGCATTGGAGAAATAAGATGTCTTTTACTGGTATTTCATCAGAGACAGCATTACATAGTTGTGTGCCACTGCATTTTAATCCTGTGAGAGCACCAATGCATGTTTGATACCAAGCATGCAACAGAGCAAAGGAAATCGTAGTGTTATATTCTTCTTTCACTTTATTTGCTGTCTGTCAACATCTGGACTATCACTTGAAACAGTGATGTAGATTGTCACTGACAAAAAAACCAAAACCAAACAACAACAAAAAACCACAATCAACCAAAAAAACCACAAAACCAAAACCAAAAAACCAAGCAACACTTGACTGGGACTTTCCGACTTGCCTAAGGGAACTTGTATCTCTGTGGATTTTGGCTTTGGGTTTTGATACCACATAATTCCAACATTAAACTGCCACCATTGCCTAATAGTAATCCTGCTCTTAAACGTTATTTACAGTTAAACTTAAGTGTTTTTATGCATATTTCCCTTCACCTCATTCAGATAGAGGGCTCAGTTTTCTCATATTAATAGTGAAGTAAATTAAATGGATCCATCTAAAGCAGTCCTTACAGATTATGTTTTTCTGCATTACAATTTCTTGGAACGGTTTTTGTAACACTGGCACTTGTTTACGTGTGCTACTTTCAAAACTGATGTGTTTTACAGACTGTAGAATGTGAAGATGATGCCACTAACTGCTACCAGAAACATTTGACATAAGAGTAGAAGCTGAAATAACCATGCAATAGCAATTTGAAGTCTAATATATGGGGATTTGTACTAAATTTTGCATTATTTTTTTAAGTTGGACAATTGGGTTAGGATAACATCAACAACTGGAATTTAAGAAGTGAAGAAAACTTTTGCTAACTTGTTGCAAATTTCTGCAGATAACTTTGCCACTTTTAAACTACTTTCTCTCTGCCTTGTTTCTAGTTTATTAACCTTGCAAGAACTCTTCAGGCACATATGGAAGATATTGAAAGTAGGTGCTTCCCCTCTTCCCCTCCTCTCCCATTAGATCAACTCAGAGTTAAATGAGTACAATCCTCCTTGCCAAGATTCATAATACTGAACTTAATTACTGAAAATTTGACTTTACCCAGCAGTGCTTTTTCCATTATCAGTAGAATTACTCTGAGGGGGAACTAGTTTTAATTCTCCATGATTAACTTCCCAACAGCATAGAGTTGTTTAGACCACAGAAGTGTTTTGTGCAAATCATAACAGGATTCCTCACTAGTTACAGTTTGATTATTGTAATTCTGGCAGTATGTAGTTACGCCATGGGTGGTGACCTTCACGTTGTAGCCTTTTATATGAGCCCTAGTAGAAAAGAAACATTTGCAGTTGAAATTCACTGCACTTAAATTGCCATATTTCTCTTGCCATTTCCTTTTCCCCCCCCCCTTTTTTTTCTTTTCTCTTTCTCCCCTCCTGCTCCCCCCCTCTCTTTTTTTTTTTCCTTTTCCCTTTCCCCTCTTCACGCCAGTTGTGTGTATTCCTTGGTTGAACCTGTCTATGTTAGGAATTAAATTTAACAGTTGACAGTTTGTCAAAGGACTAGCCTACTTTTCACCTAATGGCTTCTTCAGTGTGCTTAAAACTATATGCTGACTTCTGGTAAATGTATCCTGAACCTAAATATTATTTCTGGGCATGATGAATAGGCGGTAGAAGAGTAGTTGATCTACCCTGCCCCCCAGTGTGCCTGTGAGTATCTGTCAACTTTGAAAGTTAGTATATGAATTTTCGGTGCATAGGACATGTTTGGAGTATGATAAGGAATAGTGTGTGTGTGTGTGCACAAGTTTTAGTTCAAGGAGCAGATGATTTCTGCATTCAGAGCAGACAAAAGTGCATTTGAGTTCAGAATTTATTCCTAAATTATGTGTGTCCTTATTAGAATAGACACTAGACTATTAGAATAGATATTAGAAATGTGCCATTTTACGGAGTAATTTAATCTGTATTTGATTCATGCTTTATCTAACTTGCAGGTGAAGAATACTGAGCTTTAGGTTATTGATGCTACTTTAGTTACATTTCTCTTCTAAGAACTGGAGAAGTGAGGAGACAGGACATTACTACTTTTCTGTGTTCAGAGGTGGAACAAATTACTCCAGTGTAAATACTTTCTTGACTATAGAGTTTGCTTAAGAGGACAGATTAAATTCCCATTGCAGACAAGCTGACACTTTACAAACCTATTGTAGATGTGTGTACTGACTTTTAAAATCCTAATTGACAAGTGTGTATTTGTCTCAATTCACCTTGCAACAACAAAATCCTATGCATATGTGGGCTTTAGGTTCATTTTGAATATGCTGAAAAGAATGGGGGTGGAGAGGAGCCGCTTTCAAGTAGGTGTGACGTAATTGCATTAAGCAACATATAATACTTTTTTAAGGGTCTTTCTTTAAGGGTTTTTTTTAGACTGCTGAACCTTTCTAGATACTTTAGTATCCAAATTAACTTCATGAGTCGTTTCTTTCCTTTGTGTTGGGTGCTGCTGTCATGGATTGAATACATTCTCCTCTGACTACTGTTGGAATTAGCCACTGTAAACACTACATAAAAGTTGAATCTCTGGCGTAATTAAGTTTTCTTCCCTCTATTTTGAGGAAGAACAGCAGGAGGACACTGTATGTTGTAATGTTGAGTTTTGTTTTGAAAACACGATACTATTCAGACATGAGATGCATTTAAAAATTAAGCTATATAATTGGACGAGGTTTGGGTGGGTATTACAGTCTGCGGTTTTATGTTACAAAATTACCTTTATTTTCACTGTTCATCTTAAAGCTCTCTAATTTCACAGACCATTGTCAAGGCTTCTGATTGTACTGTATTGTTCCAACAGCTTCTGAGGATGAGTCTGAAGACTGATGCTGATAGAACTTTTGTACTGCAAAGGGACAAATGGAATTGCTGCAGAAATGCTGAACTGGCAAGAAAAACATCAACACGCATTTGTTTTTTTCCTCTCCTTAGTAAAAAGTGCATTGAATATTACCATAGTTTTTGAAGCAATGTTGAATTCAAAAATCAACTGCTGTGCATAGTGGAACTCAGTGGACTTGAGAACTACTCAGCATGTGCAAGGATTAGATACATATAAGGCAACTTCCCTTTCTAAATGATGAGGATGATGTGCTTTGTTTTGGAAGACATCAGATTTTGAATATTCAAGGAAGCTGTATCTCCCTTTGTTTCCTTCTTATTGTAGTCAGATTTCTGGTTTTGTCGATCGAGTTTTCCTCCTCTACTGGCACTAAGTGGTTATAGCGGGTTTTGGGGGGACGGGTGGGCAGGGAGGGTGGGCATGTCCATGTACTTAAATAGGTTTTGTTTGGGTTTTTTTTAAATGCCTCTGTTGTCACATCATCTAATAACCGATTGCTTCCAGTGTTAACGATTGAACAGGAGGATGAGCCAAGATACTGTAGAGATTGTTTGAGTTTTGGTTTATTTGAAGATTATTATTTAACTCAAAAAGCAATAAGAACTTGCAGTGGTGTTCTACTACTTAGTGTTAGTGATTGCTTTTTTTATGTACTGGTTTGGAAATTGGAGATTATATTTGATATTACGTGGCTGTTCCGTTATGGAATATTGCAGGTGTAAACTCTTGCATTTCAGCATTCCTAGCAGATATGCAACTTGATAATGATCTAAGGATGTTTAGTTTAATGAGACTTTTTTTAGATCCCACCTTCACTGTTCAAAGCACTGGTTATCAATGTGTTTTCTAGTGTTGTCACTTCTTTATAAATAAATATTATAGAGGTATGCATTTCTACTGGTATTGTCCATTTTTTATTTAAAAAAGCATATCTACCAAAAGTTAACACTTGAAAACTTAGAAAGCTGCAGTCTCTGGTGTGTCTTTACTAACATTTATAAATTCTTATGCAGATATTTAAGATTGTTTCTGACCATTTTGGATTGAAATCCTTTATATGAAGGGTGGTACAATAAATTGTCATACATGTATAGGAATTGTATTTGCTATAGTCATACATTGCTATATATTACTATATATGAATATAGTTCTTATATTGCTGTCTTTCAGACATTCATTTGAAAGGTGAAGGTCCAGGCTAACTTATTTCTCAAGAAAGTGATTTCAGGTTTGTAATAAAAAGTTAAATGGTCAATACTTTCTCAGTTAGTTGATATAACTTAACACATACAGCGAAGCAGACAGTATTTCATGTGCACTCAATCTGTCGAGAGTTACAAGCATGAGCTTTGATAGCCTAATAAATTGATGAAGGATACTTTTTAATTTTTTTTTCCTGTCCTTGTAACAGAGAGGATTCTGTGGAGACAAGCAATCTGAGTAGTTGCAGTTCCAAGTACAAATTCAGTTCAAGTGAATTGTAGTTCTGTTGTCCTGCAGTGCTAGTGAGGGAGCAACGTGAGGGAATACTATGGTGGATTCAGTGGAGAGCAGAGGGTCTGAATACACTGAGAAGAGAGCTGCTGCCAACCCTAGCTGTTTCCTCCAAGGAGAGCTCTGCCTTGCAACCCAGACACCCCTTGCTATAGAAGAAAGATGGAAAAGAGTTGTCGAGGCTGTGAGCAGCCAGGATTTGCCTTCTGTGCAGTGAGATCTGTCCATGGGAGCATGTGTCTGTGCAAGCCTATGGAGGTCCATGCAGGTGTCTTTGTATCAGCACGAGGCCTTTGTGTGTTCGGGCAAGTGTCAGTGCAAGTGTTTGTCTCGTCTGTTAATGCTGTCTCAGGCCTGCAATAATTTTCTTCATCTAGTTTCTTCAGGACCCACTGATGGCACTTTGCTCTTCCTGTGTCCTCAGATCCCCTTATTACCTCTCTGTTTGCCTTTCTGAGTGTCCTGTGTCCCACTGTTGCCCTTCTGTGCATCCCACAGCCTTCTGTTTGCTGTGAGGACTCTCCCATCTGCCCTTCAAAGTCCTCAGGACCCCTCCATTGCTCTTCTGGTATGCCCCAGAGCTCTCCAATTTATAGAATGACAGGATGGTTATCAGTAATATGGATGATGAGTCCAGACACCTCTGGCACCACCACCCACATACACACACAGGTTCCTCAGGACCATGCCGAGTCACATTTTAGTATTGCCAGGGGTGGAAAATGTACAGCTTGTCTGGGTGACCTGTGACAATGTTTAACCATGCCCACATTTTAAATGTGGGGGAGAAAAAAAGCCTTTTTTTTTTAAAAAAAAAAAAAAAAAAGACAATTCCTGTATGTCACTTTGTGTCCATTGTCTCTTGTTCTGTTGCTGGGCACCATGGAGAAGAGTCTGCTTCTGTCATCTTTACTTGCATCACTTGGGCCCAGTGATAGGATTTACCCTCCTCCAAGCTTTCGCTTCAGTGGCTAAACAATCTCATCTCTTCAGCCTCTCCTGTGACACCCCAGTCCCTCAGTCATCATAGTGCTGTGCCCCCCATAACCCCCAGCCTCTGGACCTTGGGGGCAATACCTGCACCCCCCTGCCTGCTTGTTGCCCCATTCCTCCCTTCCCTGCACCCCAGCCTACCCATAACCCCAGCCCACCAGTGAGCAGGTCCGAGGTGCAGAGAGTGATGGGAGGGGACCCAGCCGGGACAGATGACCCCAAGTCACCGAAGGGATATTCCAGACCATGTGATGTCATGCTCTGTAGTCAGCTAGGGGAAAGATTGGCAGAGTTTTAGGGAGGAAAATTAGGCAAGCAAAGGAACTGAGCTCCTACCCTGATGCTTTGGTAGAAGGGTCCAGCCTACCAGGTATAATGTGTTACAGGCAGCACAATGAGTGGCGAGGAGTGCAGAACTATGCTTTTACACAGGGCTCTATGATCACCAGCTCAGACCCTCTAATTTGCCGAAGACCTCTCTCTGCTTTCCGTGTTTTGCATCTAATGCCTTTCACGCTGTGGGGCAGTGGTAAGTGACATAGTGCAGTGTCTGTTGTGAGAATGCCCAGCCCTGTGTGGGAAGACTTGTGCATCTGCAGGCTCAGGAGAACAGAGCGCAGAGATGAGGAAAGATGCAGCCAACACAGCCCAGCACAAGGCTGACCAGTGCGTTGCTCATCTGCATATCAGCCCCTGGGACCCAGTCTGCTCGGATTAACTAGACCATTCCAAGTTAATGTGTTTCCTGAAGTATCAAAAAGTTGATGATCTGAAGCGGCAACTGTTGTGCTTTGCTGTTCTTTTTCTTATTGTGACAATTTGAACGGGTAAATAGTGTTTTGCTCATAATTTCCAGTACCTGGTTTTTTTGGGTGGGTTGTTTTTTTTTTGTGGTTTTTTTTTTTTTTTTGGGTGTGTTTTTTTTCTGGTCAGAAAGTTTCCATGAACAATTTTACTTCATTGACTTAGCTACCTAAACTATTTCCCCAGTGATTTCTGCAAACAATATTTAGCTTCTAATTATTTCATAAAGCAGTTCAGTGATTTCAGTAACGTGTTTTGCGTGTGCCGCTAGACAGTGTGCAAGCACGTCAGAGGCTCATAATGTTAGCTCTTCACTTGAGCTAAGGTTAGCAAATTGCAAGTCCTCCTGTGATTTTACAACCTTTGCAGCAAGACTGGAGGAGGTAAAGTAGACAACTGCTGTAGCAGTTTACCTCTCAAATTACATTCTGTTGAACCTTTGCATAGTTACATTCAATGTGGCTGTTTTTAAGAAGAAAAAAACTAGAGACCTTTCAAATTACCTTTAACAGATGAAAAAAGAGAGGATTTTTTCCTAATTAATAAGTCTCTGTTCATATCTGTAACCCATTAAGAAAGCAACAGTACTTCTGATACATTCCTGTGACAAAAGCTGTATTGAACAACACAGAAATAGGTCCCTCAGAAAAACAGTGTATTGTGTATCATAGTTATACCTGATTGGTCACAAAGTACTTCTGCGGATTTTTTAAATATAATTTTTAAAACAAAAGCCTTGTGACAGTTACAGTGTAGAACCACTGAAAAGAGAAGAGCAATAGACAAACAGCAGCTCTGTTTCTAAGCATTTTAACCTGGTTTGTTGCCTTACGAGTAGCTATCCCCCCACAGTTACCTTAGTATAAGTACCAAGATTTGAGAGGACTCAGAGAAATTGTAATGAAAGAGATGAGTGTAATTTCCACAACACTTTCTCATTTGATTTAAGTTTGCATTTCTCAGCAAAAGTCAGTGGGGTCATTTTACACGCCTAATATCCATATGTACAATTTAATGATGTTTATTTACAGTGCTGTGGGTTGTTGGTGTGTGATTTTTTTTTTTTTTCCACTAAACCCAAGATCATACAGAAATATCAACAGGTTATGGTTCCCCCAGGAAGTGATGGGGATTTTAATTTGTTTGAGGGTGGTGTGTTCTAAGTATGCTAAAACCAATGTCAATATAAAAGCAAGAAATACATACAGTCTACTTTCCTAGGCATTCTGTAGGGCTTTTAACTGCTGCCTGAAGTTGGTTCCTAAGAATCTGACTAGTGTTTTCAGGGTCGTAACCTTTTTGATGGGCCTAGTGAATAGTATTTGGGTACTTTCATTAACAATAGCAACACAGCGAGATGGTAATACTGCAATTCCATGTGAAAGGATCTTGGCCAGCCACAAGCAGCTGCAGTGTCCCAGCCAGTGTTTGAAAGGTTTCATCATGGGTGCGTGGGGTTCAGGCGCCAGCCCTGCCACTGGCACAAAGGGAAGCGGGAGCGACTAGAAGCCCGGACCTAGAGAGCTCATTTCTCCCTGCAGGGAGCAAAGGAGCAGCTAATCTGCCTTTTTTTTACTACATTTTTTTTTTTTTTTCCCCCCTCCTTTCCTGGGGTGAGGGGTGGGGTTGCGAGGGTAGAACAAAGAGGAAGATGAGCGGGTTCGAGGGGGGGCAGTGAGAGCCCCCTCCAGCTCCTTCATCCCTGATGGGGGTGAGAGCAGGCACATCATAGGCCTGAGCACCTCCTCTTGCCTTTGCTGAAGCTGTCTGGGGAGAAGAAAGCGACATCTGTAGCTTGGAAGGGACAGGGAGGAAAGAGCTAAGGAATGAAATGATGCCTAATACTGTAAAATTTGTTTCAGCCCTCCATAACACTTAACAGGCTCATCAGGACATGGCAAATGACATCCAGCACAAAAAGGGGTAAAATGAATAAATAAACCACGCCCTTAAGCAAAGGGCCCTCAGGTGCATTGGAGACACCATAGAAAACACCCCACGGCCACCCAGCTTGTAGGGCTTGTCTGAGCTCTGAAAAACAGAGAGAAAATGGAGGACCGACGACCATAGAAGAAAACCAGACAAGTTCTAAATGTAGCCGTTCCATAGAAGCGTAAACCAGAGAGGATGTCAATCACGTCATGTGCATGGGCAGTACGTTCAGTGCGGCCCAGCCATGAGAATCCTGTAGTAGGATTTTCACTTGCAAATGCGCAGTAGCGACTGCCAATCAGACTAATAAAGGCGAGCAGATTCTGCGCAAGGGTAGTAGCGCGATAGCTTTTTCTACGCTCTCCTCTGCCTCGTGGTCAAACCGCGGTACTGCAGGGCCGCACCCGGCTCTGTTTTTCGGCGAATTTTCTTCGCTCCAATTGTTTTTTGAGATGTAGGGATTACGTTGGGGGACCGTACGGTGGATGCAGGGCGGCGTCCCCCACGAATGTGCGGTGTAGGGCGTGATCGGACGGCGAAGCTGGGTCGGCAAAGCGGGAACGAGAAAAAAAGAACCCGCTTTCGTCCACCGCGTGGTCAAAGCGGGGCGCTGCGGGTGCGCGCCGCCGCGGTTCCATTCTCGGGCGGATTTGCTTCAGTCGGTCTCCGGTTTGGGCGGTTTCCTTCTATTTCTTCGCCCTAGGAGTCTTTTTCTCTGCCTTTCCTATTCATTCGCGAGCCTGCAGGCGGTGCGAGGTCATCACCGTCCCCGAAGGGCGGTACGGGGCGCGTGTTCGGCGTGGGAAAGGCACGCCCCCTACGTTGCCGTACGTGTCATGGCGGCGGGCGTTTCCGTCGCGGCAGTCGCAATTTTGAGGTTTGGGCAAAGTAAAGGCAGCTCGAGCCAGCTTCGCGCATGCGCAATAGCACCGCATCCGGACGTGCTGTTGGCCACGACTCCTACGATGGCGTACGTGTCATGGCGGCGAGCATTGCCGTATACGCAGTCGCCATTTTGGAAGCGGGCTCGCAGAGGCAGCCCGGGCGTTTCTGCGCATGCACAATGGCGCCCTGAATCTCCCCGCAGCCTCTGCCGCCACCTTCTGGTCGAACCGCGGTACTGCAGCGCCGCGCCCGGCTCCGTTTTTCGGCGAATTTTCTGCACTCCGGGTGTTTTTGGAGATGCAGGGATTACTTGGGGGGAGCCTACAGGCGGTGCAGGGTCGCGTCTCCCGCGAATGTGCTGCGTGCGGCGGGTTCGGAGGGCGAAGCCGG